>VZTY01023691.1:86376-147802 GCA_013400935.1 Turnix velox | reverse complement strand
GTTTGTTAGGTGGCCCTGCTAGACAGGGGGGTTGGAGTTACATGATCCTTGGGGTCCCTTCCAACCCGGGTCATTCTGTGATTCTGTGATTCTGTGACTCCCAAGATTTAGATGAATGAATGAAATATGAATGTTAAGCAGATGGTTATTTAAGGAGTGTCTTGATCATGCTAGATGCTGTTCTCCTCTTAATCAAACTGTTTTGAACTTTGCACTCTAAACAGTAGAATGGATGACTTGCCTTTTTATCAGTGTAGAATTAGTGTTTGTAGGCATGCTGTCCTTTTCCAAGTCCAGAATTTAATGTAAAAAATGCTACGTAATTAAGCACCCAGAAAAACTTGAGAAGTCAAAAGAAGACACTGGAACTAAGGTATTATAGTGTGTACACTTACAAATGTTTGGCTAAATCCCATTGCATGGTTTGCTTTATTACAGAAAATTTTTAAAAAACTTAATTTAATTTATTATTCCTTATCTTAATTTTAATTTTTGCAAAAATAGAATAAATTCTTATACCAGATGCTTTGTGAGTGCTTGCCAGTTTTCAGTTCACTGTACTATCTAGCTTTTGCTGTTGCTGATAAGTAATATGGTCTCTGAAGGACAAAGAAGCCCCTTCTTGATTGAAACTGAATGCAGCATTACAGTATGTGCTATTCTCTCCTAGAAGAGAAAGTTTTAAAATGGATAAGACCACATAAACTGCTATGTGACCATGAACTTCATAGCATATGCTATGATTCCAGTAAGAATGACCTGCCCTCCATTTAAGCAGATCCCTAATGTGATAGTTTTTAATTATTTACAAAGCTGAATGTTTTTAATGGGACTGATGTACCTCTGTTAGAGACCATTTCCTCTATCTCTTCCCTTCAAAACTACATAAATAATAGGGCTATAGCATTGTTCAGCATTAATACTCTTTGATCCAGCTCTTAAACCCTGATGATGTTTATTGGTAAATGTGATGGATATTAAGATGTTACATGTTCTCATTTTTTCTCCTTATTTCCGATAGGTGATTTCATTGACAGATTGAAGATGTGTTTTTCTGTTCCATGATTCTGCAATGCTAACAAGATTGAAAGTGAACTCTTACTTAGTCACCTAGTAATGGTGTATAACTCAGAAAATGAAAAGCACATCTGTTTTATGTTTTTCTTTGCTATCAGATGAATAGACAATTCCAGACATCATCAACCCTAATTTGTTTGCCTTTTCAGGGCTTTATAGCCCAAAAGAAATGTTCTTCTATTTCTCAACTTCACACATCTCCTTCTCATTTAAATTCTTCTTTGTTTTCAGGAATACACTTAAAGTAGGATAAGCAGAAGAGCTGTATCAGTGATGTACTTAAGAAGGTAACATGGAAATTGAGGCACAGAGCATTGTAGACACCAGTAATATTTAGAAGTCTATGGCTATGTACACAGCCACAAGGAGACCAAAATCTCCAGTCTCACATGAGTTATCTCAGTAGGAAATTAGTTTGATAAATCTCCAAAAGAAGAATGTTCCACTTTATCAAAATTTTCCATATGCTTGCACTAGGATTCATCTGGATTGTTAAAGTTTTATTTACATTTTTATATTGCTATGATGCCAGTAGCCATCTTAACTTACAAGAAAGCACATATTAAGACCTGGGATGGTGTGTTATACCAGATTTGAATAAATGTAAATTCATACAAATATAGGAAACACTAAGGAAAAAAAAAACCAAAAAAGCCCACAAAGTGAAGTTTAATGTGAAAATTTCCATGTTGTCCATGCCACTGTTGTTGGACTTTATACTTTTTGGCTTTGTATTTCATGATATACAAGTTTTTTTCCATGAATAAGCTGAATGAGACTTGGTGAAAGTAATTACAGTTACATATTTACGTTTTTAGAGAACTACAAAACTGGGTCAAATACAAATATTTTACCTGAATGTTAATGTTCCAAACAGTAGGGAATGTAGAGCAGCCTTGACAAGAAATCCGTGCTGCTAATGTGAGATGAGCCTAATGGATCAGTGGAAATAAATTAATAAATCTCAACAGAACAAAACACATTAATAATTAAAAACAAACAGCAGAACATAATTCAGAAGGTGTTACCACATGCAGCTAGTGTGACTCATGCAATAAGTACCCCTTACTTTGATTACTGTGTGATTCAGAATTCTCTGCTCTTTTGAGCATGTCTTCACTTTCTGTTCCCCGGTACATCCTAACTACCTCTGTTTAAGCATGACAATAGGAAATAGCCCTCATCTCCTGGAATAAACACAGCACAACTATTTATCTCCCATAATAAAAGTCAATAATCAAGTAATATACCAAATCTAGGAAGAGAATGAATAAAGCCCAGAGCAGCAAGCAGGCTTATCTTTACAGATAAACTGGAGGTGATATGGTGCTCAACAGGCTATTATTTTGCACTAGAACACTGAGAAGCAGAACAGAAAGGTAAGTGACTTCTCTTTCAAGATCATCATTTGGATAAGGAAATTTTCTCCTTGTGAAAATGCTAATGTCTGCATGCTGAGTTCAATATCTGATTGACAAGCTTAATGCTTTCAAAATGATATCATTCCCCTGGAGTATTTTCTACGTGTTAATTTAGCACTGGCATGAAGGAAAAGAATCTACATACAGTACAGTTATTTTGACTAGGTGTAGCCTATAATTTTTCAGCAATATCTATGTAGTACTTCTAAAGTCTTCTTAGTTGCCTTTTGGGAGATACAAGAAGACCCTAGCTTCAAATTTCATTTCTTTTGAGATGCTTTCCTAAAATGAGGATTTTGCTTCTGTGAAGCAAAAAGAGTAATTAAATGAAGAGCATGTTACTTAAGAGGTTGTGTCAGTATTCTTATTATTGTGGACGAACTTAATTGACACACACTCTGGACATGTATTTATGCAAATTGAAAGAGGAGGGGAAAGGAATCCTTTTTCTGCAGTGACTTCATCAGTCCAGGAAAGCTCTCAGTGGCAGATTAGCCTGAGAAAATTAGCAGTCAGACCTGGGTATATTCTTTAATGGAAATATAATCAGCAATACATCTTTATGAAGCATATACTGCCATCACATAATACCCATTTGGAGGTGAGGTAAGGGCTGGAGGCAGTAGTCCAAAATCATTAATATCCCCCAGGTGAATATATTAGGATGATAAATGTTCACTGGGAAAGAATTCATTTTAGTTTTCAAGTTATTTTGAAAGTAAAGCAGAAAGTCAGTCATTTTCTACCAATTAAGTCAGCTCTATACTTTAATGCAATAATGAAAGACTTCACGTCTGTCCATCCAAAGAGTATTTGCAATGCCTGAGTAAGCTGGTGGCATCATTTCTGTTAGTACAGTTCCACCAAAGGAAAGTACAGGGATAGGAATTGCTCTGGTATACCTCTTGATTTATGTGAGTAAAAAGGTGGTGTTCTTCTATACTACAGAATCAATTGATTGAGTTTCATTACCTGGATGAAACAAAAAATGTTCAGTCCCTGGCTGGAAATTTGGGTCAATAGACTTGTCCTGACAGCTTCCCTTCTTTTTATTTCTGACAAGAGTGATAGAAGCAGAAGTGGATCTAAAACTAATGTTTGTCCCAGATGATTTAAAACACTTTAGGGGAGATAAAAAATAGCTTGGCTATTTTGGTTTGTATATGAGAAGACAATGCTTTATCAATTTATCTTTTGACTGAAGAAATGATTCTGTAGACCTTCTGGAGGCTGTGCAGATTTCGGGAAGCCCTTGTGCCTCCATTCATTTGCTACACCAGTTGGAACCTTGTGGATGACAGTAGAACAAACACTGGATTTTAATGACTCTAAAGTGTCATTAACCCCAAAGGATTAAATCTTCTAGGATATAGACTGTACACTTTATAACAAAGAGAACAATATTATTGTGCCATTTGATTTTAAACCTTTTTTCTATAAGGCATTATTCCCATTTAAAGGGATTTAAAAGAAGAAGAAGCACTGCTTCTCTGCTTCTGAATAGTTATATGGAAAATGCTTTTTCTTTGTCTGAAGTATTGGACTTCAAGAGAAATCTTAAAAAGCAGTTCCCCCATGGAAATGGTCTTTGCAATTCACATGAGCTATCTTGCTAAAAATTAGAGTCTAGTAGCTGTAGTATTCACAACTCAACAAAATGGGGCATTTTTGTCCTGTTTGTGAAAATATGCTGCTACAAATGGATCCAAATTTGCAAGTGTATACACTTAGTCACTTATAAAAAGAGAATAATTTTACCTTTCTTCCACGGTGTATTTATCAGGGAGTTTGGCTTTGCTGGAAAAATATATCATGTGTGTTTTCAGTGTCTCAGCACACCTGCACACTTCTAAGGACAGGTACATAACATAACAGCAAACATTAAGTTGGAATTCTTACCTGTGAATTGAAAGAAAAAAGCTGCACAAAGTTATGTAAGTATTATAATTGTAATATTAGAAGAATATACATGATTAAGTAATACAAGACATGTCACTCTCATCAGCCCTACCTGAGCAGCAATTATGGATTTCTGCCCACTCTGACCAACATCCATGTATATAGAATCATAGAATGGTTTGAGTTTGAAGGGACCTTCAAGATCATCTAGTTCCAACCCCCTGCCATGGGCAGGGACACTTTCCACTACACCAGGTTGTTCAATATACTAGACATAATGTCCATAGTACAGAATATTCCATCAGCCATTCCATTGTTCTGTCTGTGCTCCTTCTCAGCTTCTATGGGAAGCAGAAAAAAACCTTGACTAGTATAAATATCACCCAGCAAGAACTAAAATTTGTGCATTATTGATATTCCTTTCATATCAAATATGAAATACAGCAACCACTAGAAATAAAATTATCTCAATTCTAGATGAAACTCAAGACAGGTGGTGATTCATGAATGCACTTTTGACTTGATGATTCCCACAAGGATTGTTTAAGCTATAAGCCAGGGAAAAGAACATTGATACAAATGCAGGATGACTTAGTCTCTTTTGTTGCATGTTTCTATTCTGAGGTTGTTCTGCCCTTTGGTTTCTGCAAATGATCTGCATTTCTTAGTAAAGACAAAAATAAAAGCGTGAGAGAGATGGTGAGTATTTTATGTTAAGGATAAAACTTTGAAGTTAAAAATGAAGACATGGGGAGCTGGAGCTCATTTCACCCATTGCAGAGTACCTTCAGCAAATTAATGATAAAAGTGCTTTTAACTGTCAAGATAAGGCTGTAAATCAGCTAACCTTCATGTTTCTGATTTAACAGACTTTGATAGTAAGCCAATTGTTCCACACAAAAGGTGGTCTTTATGCAAGGCTCACATTTGTTCTTTAGCAGCTGGATGCAGCTTGTCAGGCAATGATGTTGTGCTATGAGTAAAAGGCCAGTGTGAAGATGCAGCTCAAATGAGTTCATTGGTCTGTTTGTTTTGTTTAGATTTTTTAAAAGTACAATCACTCTAAAATGTGCTCTGTTTCCCATTATGTGGCCTGAAAGATTGAAGCCACGTAATCAAAATATTGTCTTAATTACACTAATTGCAGACCCTTACACTCAGAGAAATCTCAGGGTGTTCCTAATGTGAGCAGCTAATTAAGGTCTAGTAGAATAATGACAAAGTAATTGCTTATGTTTATGTGGAGGTATCAAATTAGAAACAAATTTTGTAAATAACCAGCTATAGGATGGCAAAAGCAGTCATATTCCTAAGTGTGCTGAAGATGGAAGTGTATGTTTTTATTTGTTTTTTATCTTCAGCCAGCAAGTGAACTACCTTTAACTTAGGGTTCTTTATTGATATCTATGTTTGATATACTATCATAGATTGACACCATTACTTAGTTCATAACAATAAGGTAAATAAATATAGCTGTTTAAATTAATTTTGCACTTAGTTAATGTTATTTATCACTTGTAAATCTGCTTTACAGTTAAAAAGAGAACCCATTTTGGAACTTGATGGTGGGTGTTTGTGAGGAATAACCTCTGTTGACTCGTGGTCATTTTTTCCCTTGTGAAGGGAACTGAGGACACACTTCAGGTCTTTTGAGATTAAGGCTTCTTAATGCTTTCTTACTCTGTTTCATACATGAAAATGTATGGATTCAGTGTGAAACTTCGAGAAAGGGACATGACAAAAGGAGCATGTGATGAGGAAACAGGGACTTGAATTGTTCTCAGACCTCTGCCTTAGGCTTCTTATACTGATCAAGAAGTTCCTTACAATTGTCTGCCTTAGGCTTCTTATACTGATCAAGAAGTTCCTTACAATTGTTGGAGCAGCTCTATGTCATCACCTGCTGGGATAACTTGAAGCATCCTGCCCAAAGGTCCTATTCTTGCACAGTGAAAGGCAGAATTAGTGCAGAATTTCAATTCACAGCATCAGAAATTCACTTCCCTTTGGAGAAGTTCAGCAAGCTTGAATTTCATAGAGTCATAGAGTTGGAAGGGAACTTCAAGAGTCATCCACTCCAAACCCCCTGCAGTGGGCAGGGGAAAAAAATTACACATTCCATGTACCCTCATTCCCCTCATCCAACCCTTTTCCAGCCCATTTTGCCCCAAACGCTGAGCACCTGGGCTCCACAACAGCTCCCTCCCTAGCTATTCCCACTTTGCCTCCTCCACCTACTTCCCTATTTTTTAGCCCCAGAGAGGGCAGCAGCAAATATTTGTCCCCCCTGTGGGGCCTGAGGTATAGTGTCAGCATTGTTGGTGGCAGTTCTCCAGGAGACATCACTGGTGAATTGCTTTGGCACATCCCAAAGGAACAAGATGGGAAGAGAAAGGCTTAGGCAAGGGGAGGGTTTCATTTCAGCTTAATTCCTGTTTTATCTTTTAGCAATTTCAAAACTGCTTCTAAAATGTAAATTGGGTAAGGAGAGAGTTTTGGTTAAAATAAACTACTCAAGACACACAGATTTCAGACTGAAATGGTGGGTGACTCCTATTAGCCATGCAAGTCACTGGAAACCTGGCTGCCAGGAACTGTTAGGCCCCAGAGGCACTCACAGGCCTTTCCTAGATTGCTCACCCTCTGGGGGACACAGAAGCACCATTTCAGCTCAACCAGGGCCCTAGGCCTTGCCCCAGCAGAGTCAGGGGCCCCAACCTTCTGCCTTGGCTGGGCTCCTGGGATGTCCTCCAGGGGAAGTCCCTGGACTAATGTCAAAATGGGAGCAGGCCCTGCTCAGTTGAAGCCTCATGGTGGAGGCCATCATACCTCACCTACCCTGTACCTCTGCAGTGCCTTCCAGCTCCAGGGCCAAAGGGCCTGTCCCAGGAGCTTCAAAAGTTCTATTGAGAATGTCTGCCTGCTCACAGCTCATGGAGTGCACATTCAGTCCAGTGTGGGGTTCTATGCTGATCTGACTTGGAAGAAATCTCTGCTAAAAGAGGCTGCAATGTTTTCAAGCGAAAGTTTACCCTTTGCCCTTGGCTGCTCAACAGCCTTTGGTCCCCCAAAAAGAAATTAAAGAGAAAAAAAAAACAACAAACAACTTAAAAGCCTGTGCTGGGAAGTAATCTGCTTTTATGGAAGCTTAATAAGACAGCCAAAGGCCTCTCCTGTCACAGGCTGAGAATACAACCTATCCTCCTCTGCTTTATTATTGTCTCTAGGGGAGATTCTGCCGATTTCCATGATGGATTCATTTTACAAAATCACTTTGATCATGGAAAACTGATGCTTAGCATTATACTGTCTTATCTGTTCAGTTCCCACAGATTAGAACAAGCCTTTAGAATATGTTCAGCAGCAATTGGGTGCCATAACATAGACGAAAATAATCTGAAATAAGGTATCAATCTCCTGCCTGTTGAGCATTGGTAAGGATTCCCTTCCAAGGGATGTAGCCCTGAGAATTATAGATAAATACGTCAGATAAATGCTGGCATTTTGTTTGTGTAGGAATGGAGTGCAGAACTAAGGGGGGTTTTATGCTTTTTAAAACTGTATTTTAAAGAGGTGATTGTTCTATTTGTTACATTTAAGCCTGTGTTTATTGTTGATCTACAAGGACACCTGCTTTGCGGAATGGATGAAATGGTTGAAATGACAGAGCTCTGAAATCTTTGATAACATCAGCTGCAAGATCCTGTGAAATTGTAGGTGAGCTTCTGTGCTTTATAAACAAGTGACCCTATTTCTCATTGTGAGAGACTGCTTTCCACTCATATTTCTGAACTAATTTTAGCAGACATCACATGTTTTGGAATAAATATTCACTGCGAAGCCCAGCTGGGCATCCAAACTTGCAGGCTATCTCTAGCAACTCAGGGCATCCATCATGCTGAGCTCACTCCCAGGGAGGGAAGGAGAGGGTGTCACAGAAAGGACCTCTGTCCTTGAACTTTAGCTTCATTTAGCTCCACTAGTCCCAAAGTATTCTTCCCAGCACAACATCCTTCACCAACACTGTTGCTTTTTTTTCCCCTGCTTTTTTAGTGTCTTCTGTTTGATTCATCTGCAAGGCTAGAAATAAAACTTACTTAAATGTTACCATCAATTGCAAAATTGCTTTTGAAAAGTGGAGACCCCATTTTCAGGTTCAATTGTATGTCTCTTTGACATAGGTTTATTGCAAATTACATCCACAAAGAGAACGGTTCAAAGCTCAGTCCTTAATTTCAACTTAATCCTTAATATCATATTGCTTCATTGCCATTGTTTCCTTGTATGATGTCTCCCCTTTTTTCTTACAACATCCTTTATTACTTCCTAAGATCAGAACTGTCTTTAGGGATAACTGTAGTAATTTTTATTTTATTTCTTAGGCTAACTAATAATAAAAACACAAGCTGTGTGATAGATACTTTCAGGATTGATTAGATTTCAAACATGAGATTTTTTTTTTAGAGTAGCAGCTGGAGGAAACAATAGAACCTGCAGAGGTAAAGGAACAAATTGTTCTGATAAGATACTTAAAACTAGGATGAGAGTACCTATGAATTTAAATGCAGACAAAGCCCTGAAGCCTTCTTTTACAATGTCTGCATCAAGAAGAATTTTGTTGTGGTGCGTTTTTTTGTTTTATTTTTTGTTTGGCTTTTTTTTTTCAGACTGTCTTTCAACTATGTTCAGTCTCTCTATTTAGGTACAAATCAATCAAAAGTGTTCTTGTCAAGAGCGGAGCTACTTCTCCACATAGTAAGGCTTTTATTTTAGGACTTCATGATTCTTAGGATTTACAGTTAACTCTCTTGCAGCTTTTTTCTACATGAGGAACGATGAGTGTGAAAACATCAGTGGATAAGATTTTAGTTAAGAAGGGCCTCAAATTGACTTCGATGCTTGGCTTAAATCCAATTTGCATCATCTGATGAAAGATTGTCTTGGCAGTGTGATGGTTCTGTTGTGATTGCATCCTTGGTTGTAACTGACATATTCAACTGACACTTATGTGCTAAGATTTCCATAGTAGAAAAGCAATAGAACATTTTGGAAATTCTTCTGATACTAACTTCATCTTATTGAAACTGCATTTTTTCCATAACTGAACATCAGGAATGTGAAGAGCAATCATCAATTGACAGTGTTAATGAAATGCTGTAGCTTCCTTTGCCATTTACATAAGTTCCTCTGTTGCAGCTTGATGTTTATGCCAAAAGGTGACATGCCTATGTCTTCATCTGACAATGGAGGTTCTTAGGAAATACATCATTAGAAAATGATTCATCAAAATTGTTCATTACTGTTTGCATCTGGAAGATTTAAAAGAGTTTGGACCTGAACTAGCTTCTTTGCCACCTGGATCCAGATCATGGATCCATAAGCACATCTTCTGTAGAGTAAAGCCATGTCACAGAACCATGTAGGAAACTGTACTGGCCTAATGGACCTCTATCTGGGATCTATGAGCTACTTCTGTGAAGTGCTTCTGATAAATCAAAACATATAAGAATGCCTTCTGTTGTCATTGCTAATAAACTGAACTCTGGGTTAAGGCTGCCGTAAATTTTTACAGTGAGGGTGGTGAAATACTGGAACAGGTTGCCCAGGGAGGTTGTGGATGCCCCATCTCTGGAGGTGTTCAAGACTAGGCTGGACAGGGCACTGGGCAGCCTGGTCTAGTGGGAGGTGTCCCTCCCTATGGCAGGGGGGTTGGAAATCGATGATCTTTAAGGTCCCTTCCAACCTAAAAAAAAAAAAAAAAAAAAAAAAGGCATTTAAGTAGTGGATGCCCAGTAAAGACAGCCAGAACATCACTGTATTTAGTCCACTCACAATGAGCCTTTCTCACTGAATCACATTTCAACGAGAGGCTCAGTCCTACTAGTAATAAGCTTTTATAATATATCTTTCTGGAAAGTTTTTTTTTTAGTACTCTAATTTTCTAATTATGACAACTGAAATTATTCATCCAGTTTAATTTGGTCTCTTTTAAGGCACTGGAGATTTATTATTTTTTCACCATCATACTTCTCTAATTGAAAATTTAGAGGGAACTGAATATTTCTGTGTTTCAAGTAGCTGAGCAATACCAGTTCTTGCATTCTGTCAAATTTTAATAAAGGATTTTAGGACAAAGTATGTTAAGTTTGGAATGGATCCTGCTATTATTATCTAAATTATTTTGCTTCTACCAAGAGCACTGAAGTCAAAATCAACAGTCCTGAAAAGAACACTGAGAAATAAAAAGCAGTCAGCATGCAGTTGCTGAAGACAAGTGCAATCCAGTTTCCTTCCCAAATTCTTGCCAGGGTAACAGGCCTTGTTGCAAAAGAACAGGTGGTAGGTGTCACATACCCTGACTTTATTAAGGCTTTTTGACACTGTCCTGTCTCAAGTCTCATAAACAGACTTGAGAAATGTGATGTGTAAGAAGTTTTTGTTTTGAAAATTGTATTTGGAGCACTAACAATCATCAGTAGTCAAAGTGAAGGACAGAACTGTATGGATTCTGCATGGATATGTCTAGGTTCTAATATTGCTCAACATATTTATTAATGACCTGGGTAATGGAATGGCATGTGTGGTTATTTTTTTGAAGCTGGTATGGACTGCATGAATGTCAGAAGACAGGGTTAGAATTTAAAATAATTGTTGTAAAATGGAGAAACTGAATATAACAAGTTGCTATTCAAGAGGGAGGAATTATCAGCTGCCCAGCATGATCTGGAGGTGTCATAAGCTAAGCAGCAATAAACAGTGTTTCCCTGATGTGGGAAAGGCGAACATGTCAGTTGGTGTATATTGACAGGAGTGCATTCTGTTCAGTTCTAGAAGGGTTCTGAAGTGCAGCAAGATTTCAGTTAGTCATCAATAAAAATACTGTATGCTGAAAGGAATCTGCTCAAGTTGTGTTTTGTAGGTAAGAGGTTTGGAAAGTAGGAAACAGGAGGGGCCTGAGTGATGGTAGTATTGCCAAAAGGATGAGAAGGTGGACATAATAAGGGTCCTGTCATAAGAGACTTGCATAAAGCTGTTTTCTGGCCTGCTTTCCAGCCCATTGATTTTCATGGGCTTCCCTTAGAGATGCAAGAAACATGCAGGATCGGGAGCAAGTCTCATCATGCAGTCCATTAATCACAAGCTGGAAGAAACTTATGCTACAAACTTCTGTCCAACTCTATGTTAAGCCACAGCCCACTGGTCATAGTTCTTAGTGCTTTCTGAGATGGAGTATAAATCATCCAAAGCTACATAGGAAACAGCATACGTAAACAGTTCATACATTTCATGGTGACTATAGAACAGTCACAAAAAAAAATTATCAAAGAAATTCCATAAAATGAATTCAGAGATGTTTCAAACAGTTTTTATTAATTCAGTGAAAATGTAATTGGAGATTCTAGTACTAAAAAAATGAATTTATGAGAAATTACTACGCAGTAAGTAAGTATCTGATGGAACAGGGATTTTCTCTCCCTAATTATAAATTAAATATTAATCATACTTGAATATCTAATATCTTTAAATTATATACAAGGCTAATATGTCATCCCTTGGGGTTTCTTCACTTACTGTAAAGTAGAGTGGACTTTTAATAACTTTTTTTTTGCACTATTTGAAAATGGCAAGTCGTGTGTATTTCCCATAAAAATGTAATTGCAATTATTCTAAGAAAAAAGCTCTCCTTAAGGGTGAAAATAGCAAGCAGTCCCATGGTTAATTATTTTAATAGTTATAGAGAGGGAGAATAGAGTGGTGAGCTTATTTTGCATCTGTTTTACCAATAGGTAGATTATACTAGGATTTTAGGAATACTGTGTTCATTTAAGGTAGAATAGAATTTTTCAGTGTATTTCTAAGACAGCTCTGAGGAGAGACTTGTGGAAAGTGTGGAAAAAAGCAAACTTGAGAAGCATCATGGATGTATTTTCTTATAAAAGAATTTAAATATTTTAACTGATCAAGGTCTATAATATATCTATTATCTTCTCTAATGTATAATATAGTTTTATGAAAAGTATTGACAGCTGTTTAATGTGACATATTAAGGCATAGCAATACATGAAACCCTTTAAAGAACTATAAGTAGTTTCTTCATATTAAACATGGCAACTGATATAATAAATAACAAAATTCAAACACCAATGTAAAGCAAAGGATTTTTTATCACTTAGAGCCTATTTACCCTTTGGCTTTGGCTGTGTGGCAGCATGACATGACCTTTTAAGGATAAGGGGGCAGTGAAGCCCTGTTGTGAACATGCTACCAGTTAGGCATTGGAAGCCTCTTGGATGCTTTAAGAAATTCAACCTCTTGTGCTGATATTCACACAGGATGTCTTCCTCTGTGAGAGGGTGTAGGACTGCTTTTCCAGAGCACTAGGATTATTATTAGTGCTAGAGCACCAACAGGGAGTGGGAGACAGTGGCCCCAAGTAAATCTGAAACATTGGTTTAGCACTGTTGCCTTTTAAGCGTTCAATAAAACTAGCAGAGGATAAAATTTCCTGCAGTTCTTGGTAGCTTAAACTCAAATTTATAAACATACAAAAGAAACATGAGCTTAAAAAATTTAATATGGTTTCTCTATAGAATGATTTAATCTCATCTGTTATTTTTTTATAATAAATAGTGAACACCTTGGAAACAAAAGGTTCAATTTTCAGCGCAAGGTGATGGAGCTGTCTCTATCTGGCATATAATGAAGTAAATTTTATATGTGACTAATGAATACCAGTCATTACATCGAATAACTGACCCATATATGTGCAAGACTCTCACATCTCAATTGCTTGACCCTGATATTAGCTTAAGCGGATGGGTCTGAGCAGACAGTGAGACTGACATGAGATAGGGGAAGAGGGCACTGATACAGCCAGTAGAATGCAGCATGTGAGAAACTTATTATCTTGATTGGAATAATTTCTCTTTCCAGAAAATTTTGGTCCCATTTAGCATCTTGAGGTTGCCTGATGTCAGTGGTAGACTGTTAGAAGTTTAACCCCTGCAACCTGCTGATAATGCTCTAAGGTAAATTGCTGTCTAGTACTGAGAACATAAAAAAGAATGTCTCTTAATTGTGAATGGAAATTTAAACTTTACAATTGACTTTTTGCATAGTTACGATTAACCATTAAATGTCTATATCCCTGAGTACTTGTGGGAGAGGACAGTGTTTACTGTGAACTTTCTAGTTCAAGTAAATTCTAGGTCATTGCTGTTCCAAGTATACCTTTTGTATACCTAGGCAAAACCACCAAATTCCAGCATCATGTGTAATTCAACAGTACATGTAATTTGCAGTTTGCTTGTCACAGGAGGAAGAGCGAGTTGATCCAGGACTTGGAGAGAAGGAGTTCTGTGATAGTATGGGCTTTGTGGAAACTGTTCCTTGATGCTGAATGGGTGTTAGACTGCTTCATGTTTGCTTCTTTTCCTAACAGTTCCTCCAGGAGGTGCATCACACAGGACAAAAAGCATTCTCTTATTAGGAAAGACAGTCTGACCTCATTACTGGGGCAGACAGGTGTATTTTTTAATCACAGCCTTAAGGCCTCAGGAAACCCTGGACTTTTTCCAAGATTAGTTGGGATTAGCCTAACCCTTTGATGTTAATTTAGATGTCCCGTGGAGACACTAGTTGAAGAGAGTGAGTGAATGCTAACTGGCTTCAGTCCTGGGTTTCTTAGGCGAGACATCTGTGAGAACGATTTGTGTAGGAGAAATTGGACCAAAAAAGAAAACTGTTCCATGCTAATTGCAATTTCCAATTGTAAATCTGGAGGTGAGCTGCCACTGACAGACTCTTAAACTAATTAATCAAACAGTCCAGTTATCCCATGCTGTGTAATGTTATACAACTATGTATAAACAACTCTGCTGAAGATTTATGCTGACCCCAAACTTTGAATAGGCACTGCTGAAGTTATGCAGGCTGTTTGAAGTGTCATGATGATCTGCAGTCCTCCTGTCTGATGCACTACATGCTTGACTCTAATTAACAGTAATCAAAAAACTCTAATCAGTATTCAACAGCTATTACCCTCAGCTTAGCAGAGAGAAAACATAATTTCAGAAGAGAAATAAACACGTGACATTGTGTGGAACTACAGTAAATCCTTTTAAGTGGTTATGTAAAAAAATATTATTGTAAAATGCTATTAAATTGTGATCTAAGGCATTAGGGGATAGAAGATGGGGTTGAGGAGTAAAGAAATCCCATATTATCCAGATATTATATTATCCCATATTATCCAGGCAGTGTTTGCCTCCTTTGAATCTTGATATGTAACTGTGACAGCATTTTTTCATTTCCCTGATTAGGACATAGAAGGTTTCAGTTGTCCTAAACAAATACAAGAAAATTTTTTTCTGAACTGTACTTTATATAGAAGTACCCTCTTTCATAAAATACCCTTGTACATAGCTCATTTTGTCCACAAGTAGGCATGATTTCTTGAATGGGAAGTTAGAAAGAGGGTTCCCACAAATTTCAGTACCGACCAGATCATAATTTGATCTACATGCTCTACCAGTTACCTCCATGGGATGCTAACAAATCTTTTAAAACATTGTGGGATGGCAGAAATGTGGTCTATCTGATCATATTTATCAGTAGATGTGAATTTTGATCCACAAGTGTGTTCAAAGGAGATGGGCTTTGACTGACAGTTAGTTGGTCATCCCTTGTTGCTTTTTTCACTGTACCTGAGCAGCTGTTTTGTCCTTTGAGTCCACTCTCAAAAAGATATGTTCACAGTTCCAATTCCTCTCTCCCCTTTCCCTGTGTTCCCAAGGACAGAAATGGATGCTCTATGACTGAAGGCCTTTATTTCCTCTTAAGTACCACAGTTTTGAGCATAACTGCAACCAATTTCTCTCCTGACTGTGCAATTTCCCTTAGCAGTGTTTAAAGGAACATTTTTTTAATTCTATTTTTAAACTGTTAGAAATAGCTCTCCAGAGCTTCCACTGTTGAATACTAATAACTTTTTATATTAGCATAACAGGATAGTTTTATCAAAGATCACAGTTCTAGGGGAAAATTGTAGCATTTGTGTCTCAAGAGGCAATGGGAAGTTTTTCATAAGTTTATGAAGATATGTGTCCTTTCCTTCATCTTCCATAATTTTGTTAACGCTAAATTAAATTTGAAGTGCTAAAAGAGCTGTGGCCAGTGTTCGCTAATGTGCATGCCAGCCTTATCAGAAGGTGTTACAGAATGACATTTTTTTCCACATGTGTGGAATTTTAATAACTGCTCACCCTGAAACTTAGATTATTTTCTCCTAGAGCTATGTGCAACTAAATCTGTGATTGGTGGTTTTGGTATTTTCACACTAGCCCATATGGCTGCAAGAAAATGCAGAGAGATAATGAAACAGAGGGCAAATAATTGTCTGGAAAACCCAGACTGCTGTTCAAGATGTCTGGAAATGGTGTGGCAGCAAGCAAAGTTTAATTAAAATCATCTTGATATTGTGTAGGAAAAGGATTTGTAACCACTGACTTGTCCCTCCAAAATTTTCTTTTTTATCGCAAGCTTGCTGCTCTTTGAATGCAATCTACGCTCATTCTGGCAGGCCAATTGGTATCCTTCATCAATAAAACAAAATAGTCTTGTCATACGGGGACACTGAAAGCTGTGCATGCTGTGACTCTCTTCTGCACCATGATGTACATCTCCAGCTAACCCCAAATAGGACAGGTTGGAGAGAAAATGATCTATCATTCAATCCAGGCATTGTTTCCAGGAAATTCTAATTCTTCAGATCACAGTATCTTTTAGAAATATGTTTGGAATGAGCTGCAGAAATCAGGGGAGTGAGTTGAAGCTGTTATTGTCCTAGGAAGATGTGAAGAAATATGTCTATTTCACAAGTACATTACAGGCTGTATGTTACCAAACTGGATATTTCCAGAAATCTTTAGTGTCTGAACATATTTACACCAATTCAGATTATAAGTTTCTGTAGGTAAGTGAAATTTAGACCAAGTTAGAAAAGTATTCTTGGCTTTTTCATTTCTCATCCAATGCAAATGCCTGATGCCAAGACATCTCTGTTTCTGGTTCAAAGGATTTTGCTGTGATCAAAAATGAATCTGATCTGTGACATGGTTAAAAGGAGGAGTTAAGAGGCGCTTGTACCTGCCATCTGCTCATCACTGGTGGAGTTACTGCCTCGTAGTTAAACAGATGATTAGTGTCCCCTCATCTGCTGTGCTTGTATCCTGGTTGCAATAGATAGCATTTGAAATGAACAGTACCCAGCTATGAAATATGTCGGCACAGCAGTGGATACACTGCAGGCACTGCTGCATTAGCAGTGCTGTGTTGGGGTGGGAATGGGGCAAGCAGCTGGATATAACAACTTCTGGTATCACTGCAGACAAGCTATCAAAAGTCATGAGCTAGCATACGGTGCTTCTGATCTGTGAACCCTTGGACTTGAACAAAAGGTGTTTGTCTAGTACATCTTATCACATTTCTATTATGAAGCAGCATGAGGTTCTAGGCTGGAGAGATCTTAGCAGTGGAAAATACTGCACGGTATTTTGTTTCCATCTGATTTTATATTTTTCCCCCATTTTGGCAGAGTAATATACTTTTTTAGTGAAGAACAACATTACATCAGTGGATGCTATGATATAATATTACCCCTCTAATAATATTTCAATAAATTAAAGTAAAACCAAGACTCATTTTTGCCCTAACACTGTAACTTCCTTTACTTTTTCTGTAAGTATGTGATTCCATGGATTCTCATATTCATGGATCAATACAAGAAACAATTCACAAAAATTAACATGTTCAAGCATGTTCTTTAAAAGCACTTAGTCTCTTTGCTTTCCTTTGTTTTCTTTGTAGCTCAGTACTTTTGGTCTACTACTGAACACTAATTTGAGAACTGGGAAAACACCACAATCTTTCTTTCCAAGATGGTCGAAAAGTGTATTTTTTTTTGTTTTTCACTCTTAAATTTACATTTCTTTGCTGCTTTTGATTACCAATAAATGTATATTCATTGTTCTTTATTGATGTTTTTTGCCTTCCTTATTAAAATTTCAAAAACACTCCATGATAAATTATTCCAGTTGTAATAAATTCAGTGGCTGCAGGTAAAATATAATTTTTGTGCAAATTTGAACTGTAATAATTCTCTCTTCTTGGCTAAAACCTGGTCATGCTAACCTCACTTCATATTGGTCCACTTTTAAGATCATGGTATCTCCAGTTTTTTATCCTCTGGCAGAGAGAGAGAGTGGTCTTTGGAGGGTACGTTGCTCTTTCTGAAGTTTTGAAGAATCTCCAGGGAATAGACTTGGCTGTATAACAAGCCCGACACAGCATCTTCTGGGAACTTCAGTTGCTTACTGCCGAGCCAGTCCAGGCACTTGTGCCACTCCTTCCCTCAGCTTTCACTGGAGCACTTGCTGTGGTATCTTCTGGTTTTGCTGTAGACAGTGGGTACTTCTTCTTAGTGAGTGTTTTAGACTGCTCTGAAATGCACTTTTCATAAATGTGGTTTGATTAGAAACTTTATTCTAGTAGCTGCATAAAAGCATAAAAATTCTGCTATGCAGCTTTCTTATTCCCCAGACAATTTCACACTGGTGGTACCTTTCTGAGAGAGGGACTGTAAAGGGTCCCAGTCCAATTGTTACAGAAAGCACGTTCCAGTGTAACAGGGTTATTGTGCATGCAAGTAAGCCTAAACTTTGACCATTTTTCTGTCTTCTTTCTTTATTTTTTTATTCTGGGTAGACTATCTCTGAGAATATGGATGTTTCAGTCTTTGTTGTCTGCTAAGAGTTGTCAGAAGGGTAACAATGATACATGTGATGGACTGTCTCCTGTTCCATAGAGAATGAGCAAACTTCTGTGTATTCTATGGGTCACTGAAGTGCTCCAAAGTGAAACTGAAATAGTGAATTAAAAGAATTCTTCTTCAGGAGGTGTGAACCAGTCTTTTTGCATTGGTCTTAAACATATTACAGATTTCCAGTATGGAAGCAAGGTATGGTTTTGATAAAATAACTTGAGATTTTACTTAAAATCACTTCTTTGGTCTGATGTAAAACATATTGTAACTGTAAAAATTCTATAAGTGCTAAAGAGGTCAAGTTTTTATTTAAAAAAGGTATTTTCCTGATTTTACTTCTCACAAAATGTAAATCTGTAGTAATATTTGATGGCTTAGCAACTTGACAGAGAAGTTTTCAAAGGAGAATAAATTCCAACTATCAACATTATAAGAGAGATTAGTCAACTTTTGTTAGCAACACTTTCTGAATGAAGGTCTCTATTTTATCAGTTTGTTAGGTAGTGCACATGAAATAGTGCTTTCGGATATTTGAAATGTCACTATTTTTATTAACATGGTCACTGCTAGATTTGATTTCCAGGATTAGATAGAGGGGTCTTAGGTGGGAGAATGAGTGCCTTAAAGCAACAATGTAATCTTAAAATCGAGTAATTCCAGAATAAATTGAAAGGACTCTGAGCAGTTCAGTTTGAAACAGGATGCCTCTGAACAGCAATTATTTTAACTCTGAGATGAACATTTTGTTCACTGATGTTAAGTTAGCTGTGTGCTAGAGTGCCTGCAGATATCACTCTTTCATGGACGTTTAATAGCAAAGAGCAGCAAGCAGATACACACAGCCTTATGGGGATGTGCTTCTCTTGTTCCATTTTGCTAGCTTGTCTACTGACTATTGAAATTATAAATTTTGCCACATCTGTTTATTTTTTGTAAGAAATATCTATTAAGCAGTCCTTTTATGTATCATTCGGCTCTTCTTTCAATAAATTCCTCAAAAAAAAGTAAACTATTAAGTATACATTTTATCTCTATGTGAAAGATTTAGCATTATGAAAGCTTAACCACTTTTGTTTCCAAAGTAAGTTTTTTTGTTTAAAAGGGATATTTGAATTGTATCCAAGGTCTTGATAAGTAACTTGGATGCTATGAGATGCAGATAGTACTGGTTTAATCGAATTAGGACAACCCTGATTAATTTAGAAAACCTAATTGTTTTCTGGTTTTGTGGCACATTATGTCCCAAAGAACCTGCTTCTGAGAAGTTGACTGTTAAGGAAAGTAACGTAAAATGACAATATAGTTTGAATTGTTCAATGGAATTGTCTGCCTTTATAAAATTGATAACAGGGATGGTTCTATAATTTGATAAACTTGCTGATTTTCTCATGTATCAAGTATAAGGATCAAGAGAAGGGTAAAAAAATAAAAAGAGGGTTTGCTGAATTCTTAAAGTGGGTGATTCAAAATAGAAATGCCATTTTCTCCACAGCATATGAACCCCCACAGAAGATGTTTCATGGCATTTTTGCATTTAAGCCTTTAGAAAATGGGTGTTTAATGGTATCTAGTTTACTTCTATTTGATTGCAGCTAATGTCCCTCTAGGCTATAAGTTTGCTAAAAAACTGAAAAACAAAATTCTTCAAATAAAATACACTATGTCAGCAGCAGTTTAAGCTACCTCTTGACAGCAATTCCAAATGTAAAAACGTTCTTGAAGAATTATTTGTGTGACAGTTGTCACAGGTTCACCTCTGAAAGACTGAGGTTACATAACTCTTGGTTCTGGTTTCCAGCAGAATGGAAGCTATTTCCCTTTCATTTGACCTATAGGTCAGAGACCAGAGGTGAAATGGTCTCATTTTTTTTTGTTAGCTAGATCTCTTGTTCACTGGAAAAGGAGGGGTCGTATCAGGGAGTATATCTCCATGAGATTTTTGCTGGTTGTGACCAAGCTCTTAGACTTGTGAATAATTCAAATAATTCAGTATCTTCTGTGGAGCACAAAAAACAATGTCAGAATCAGACAGTTCTGGAGCAAAGGGCTCTTCCACAAAAATTATGCTGATAAAGTGGATATAGCTAAGCTGACTTAACACTTTTTGAGGTGCAATTTTATTTCCTTTCCTTGCAGGTCTTCTAAATTCTGATCTGGATGAAACTTTGCATCTTCTGGTTAAGTTTATTAATTTTAATGTAGTTTTGTTGAACTCAAGTTGTTTTCTCCAACAGGACTTTCTTCTTTCTGTTTTTCCATCAGGAGTTTATCAAAACTCAAAAGCTAATTCTGTTCAGTAAGGAAGATATGTAAGTGGTAGCCCAACCTACCAAGAGTACTTAATTTACTGAGCACAGCCAGTCAAGACACTATCAGAAGAAACCATAGTCCTTAAAATGTTTTACCCATCTGGACATAAGGAATGAGAGGTAGTGTGTTTTTTATTACCTAGTTATGTGCCTCTTCTTGTCTAATAACAATTTCTTCTCTCACACTTGTAATAGCCTGTTTTCTAGCTTTTGGGATTTTTGCATGGAGACAGGTCCACTGCATGAGAGCCAGGAGGCTGAATTTTGTTAGATACAATTGACTTAAATGGGTAGACAATTTGTTTGACTTCTTTTTATGGCTTTGCAGCTGCTCTGGAATCATCCATACTGTTCCATGCAACAGGTGTCAATGAATAGGCTAGCTTTTGGGGATGGATGTATTATTCTACCCTACTGCGCTACTGCACATACTTAGAACCCAGGAGCATCCTGCAGGCCTAATGAACCTGTGTTTTGCTCTTAGGGACTATCTAAATGGTATTGTCTGAGCTTTTACTAATGAGAGACTCTGAAACCACCTTTCATATCTGCCTAAGTTTTTTTGTGGCTCTGAATGGGGTAAGAATGATCATGGGTGAGCAGGTCTGGGATGTTTGCAGTCCAACATACCTTTTCCCACTTTGTAATGCATATGTCTGATTTTCTAGCGTATTCTCAACATCAAATTCTCTGCTACCCAAGTTGCAGTATCACTGTGCCATTAGAATGCCTATGGTACTGCCTGCTTCTAGTGCTACTTGTAAGTATTCTATGCATTGTGCATGTTTTTGTTTGTTTCAAGTCCTTTAGCAACTTCTATTAAAAAACACCTCACAAAACAAGCAAGTTCCCCTAGCACCTGCTGAACTTACTCTTTTTTTCCTCTGAGCCTTAGGTTCTGGAGCTAAATCCCCATGTTGATTAGAGCCTTTAAGGACTTTCTGATTTTACTTTGTTTTGTTTGTTTGTTTGCCTCATAAAACATGATTGATCACAGGATACTGAGAAACAGAAATAGCTGAAAAAGTTCAAGTGCTGGTTTTGGAAACAAATCTAAAACCTTGCTTGCAGTGCTGAGAGCCAGCAGGATTTTCTAGATTTGCCACCTTTAGTGTTACTAGAAACTTCTAAGGAAATGTCTAGCATCTATATAAAAACAATTGCAGAGATTTTCCAATGTGTACTTTACAGGAGTTAAGAATACATAAAATGGGTAGACTCTTCAAGGAATGGTGTGATGTTGCTCTTAGTTCAGCTACCATTTGAAGAATCACCTCATTCCTTGAGTGGTTAGCTACTGCAACAACATTTGTCAAATAAATCTTGGTGAAAAAGGACACATTCTCCAAAATTATCAGATCCCTTCTTGCTTATTGTACAGGAAGAACTTTAATTCTTTAATGATGGTTTAAGCCTTTAATAACTGTGGCACTTGTAACTGTGTGTGGCATTTTTATAACTCTATATAGGATGCCACTTTTCATTCTTGCTCTTTAGCTTGTTAAACTCAGGATTGCACAGTGTGCACGTGCAGCTACTGCACTTGGAAAAGGGACGTTACTTTTGTTATGTCAAAAACAGATCTTGTAGTCCTACGTACATTTGAACACAATGACACGACTCCTAAGTGCTCAAATAAAGAAATTATTTATGCAACCATTCTTTAATATCTGACTTCACTAAAGTAGGATAAAATTCTAACACTTTAAAAATTGAGTAACAGAGAATGAAAGATGTCAGGAAAGATGTGCTTCCATACCAATGTACTGCATCTTTGATAATCCTTCTTCTGCTTATTTCAAAAATCCTTATAGTAAATTTCATTGTTTTCTGTGGCTCCTTGGTAAGATAATTCATTCTATCTAGATGTTGCAATAGCAATGCTCTTCCATGCTGAATGTGCCATGTCTCCACTCTGTTTCCAGTAGATGATGTGTTGTACTCTCAGTGATTTAAGAATAATGACATAAGTAACTGTGAAGGTAGACCTGTGAAGGAAGACCTGATTTCTTTTAAATATATAACAAGCCTAAACTGTTTTGGAAACAGGATACAAGCTATGAAGGGTACAGGCTACTTGTCAAATCAGAAGAGGTAGTAGCAAAATTCAAAAGCAGGTACAGGTTGGGAACAGTCTTTCTGACTCCAGGCTGGTAGTGAGATTGACTGGAACAGAGTTGTATCTTTTACCTGTAGAGTGAAAAAAGAAAGGAGAGTGCTTATCTATACAGGAAGGACAGAACTATGATTTTTAAATGCTCAGTGGATTTATAATTTGTCACTTGGAAATGAGAGGTCAGAAAATTGATTGTTTTGGATTCCCTTACTGGGAAGTGGACATTGTTGTCTCTATGTTTTTGTTCTGGTTTGAAATAGCTGTTCAGATTCATCTGTGTAGATAGTGGAAGAGCACCTGGGACCATGGATGAAGTTTTATGTTCCCAGAAATGGAGAGATAAGCCATTGAAGGTTCTGTTGTAGGGAGCTTTTACTGCATCAGTAGCAAAAAAAGGACAAGTTTTACACTCACTCAGGTTTGCTCTAGATTAATTTAATGTGTCCGAAGTTCTTTCAGGGTAGACTCAATCACCTTACACGGTGGGGATAGGTTGTATAAGACTAGAATAGTTGTCTCTAGGAGGAGATATTCGAAAAAGCCTATGTTGCAGTTAGTTGGTAATTTTTTTTATATGGGTTCCAGTCCTAAATGACATGGAAAAAAGGCAGGGATAAGACCAGAGTATTTTACTGAAGTTCTTGCACAGTGTTTGGGTACTTATTCAAAATCTGAATTCCTTTTCTCAGTGCTCTGCTGTGTAAAACATCCTCTTGGTTGCAGAGAGGATGTATTCTCAGAAAACAAAAAAAGAAGTCTGAGGTCTTTATAGCGTAAATGAAAATTTTGCAAAAGTTTCAAGTGGTTAGTACTTTTTATGGGAGTAGGTATGCTCACCTTTAGAGGCTTTATTTATTGTAAATTTTTTCTTCTAGGTAATTATTTTGGCCTCTGATCCTGCTACATAAGAAATGTATGGTGATAAGGGAGTAGGCTGTTCATTTAGAAGATGAGTTTCTAAATATGTGTGGAAATTCTGTGTTAGAAGGAGATTTCTATAGATTATCAGAATGCCATCTGTGTGCCTTAAGTTTGCTGCCACAAAGGTGCACACGTTTTTCTATGAAGCAGGTGATAATAGCCTGTAATTTTGGGTCTTGGGTGTTCATTACTGTGTCTTACTAAATCCAGCTCCATCTTAACAGCATGTGCAAGAGAGAAGAGTGACTGGATGTGTTCTCTCTAGGGGATACAATAGGGAATTTCTGTGATAACTTAATTTGCTTTCTTTTTAAGATCATGTCTATGTACCAGTTTGCATTCAGAATGTGACTGACAGTGATGGTGAATGAGAGATTAGCAAGTATTATGAGCTGTTATTAGTTTATCTTTTTTCATCTTGTACCAATGGCAGAACTTACTGATAAAAGAGTGAGTATTTAATATGATCATAGTATTTAGCTTAATAGTTCAAAAGCATGTATCTCTTGTTCAGATGCAGTTATGAAAGCTCACATAATATGTATCTCAAAAATATCTCAATCATGTTTGAAAATCTACAAATTACTTTTCCCCCCCACCTATTTTATAGCATATACATCCATTAGAGGTAGTCATGCAATGAAGATTAGTTACCAGAACAATCAGGCAATCAGAGCATAGCATTCAGCTCCATTCATCTTCAGTTACAAGCTGCAAGAGAAATAAATGGAAATAGGGAAGAGAATGTATGTAGGCAGAGATAAAGCTGAGTATAATCACACTTAACACTAAAAAAGCTCTGTTTGACTTACTCACAAAATGCCACCTGTGAAAAACAGCCTCTGCTTGGGTTTCTGGCTCCTCTGACATTTAATTTAAGCTGGAATTAAGCAGCCCTCATTAGAATTTCAGAAGGATGAATTATACTTAATAAATGTATAGCATGTGTACCTGATATGAATGCCTGCACTGTACACCCTATTATTAACATCCAATTATGCTGATGAATGGCAAGTTAAACTATAATTTCTTAGAGCTATAAATTTTTAGTTTTACTGTTCTGCCACTTGTATGTTTGTTGTGGCTGAAAATCAAAGTAGTTATGTGACAACAGCAGCTTACTACCAAATCTGAGATGCCACAAAGGCAGTACTAACTGGGATTCAGTGAGAGAGGAAATGGTAGAAGGAAAGAGGAAACAGAAAAGCATCAAAGCAACTTGTTTTAGAGACTTTCTGAGGATTAAGAGCTATGATTAAAGCTGTTAGTGTTGAGGCAAGCATGCTGGATGGATAAATTCTGGCAAAACTGTGGTACAGCTGGAAATACTTGGCATGGAGACAGTTTCGTGCATTTGCCAAGGAACATTGATTTAGATTTCATCTTTGTAATACATTTTTATGCAAGGCATCAAATGAGATCAGGAGGAAAATAAAATTATATTGGTTTTGATCATCTCCTGTCATTTTGTGAGAGTGCTTCTCTCTATCCTGAATGTTAGAAAAAATTCTCTCAAAATACCAAGTGCCTCTACTGAGGCATTCCCAACCCTTTCTGATTCCTGTAGTATCACTGAGCTTTTATCTGTGGGATTCTATATCTATTTAGCAAATATTTTCAGGTCTGTTGACAAGAGGACAGGGCCTTCCAAATGAAGCTGTCGCTGCAGAGGTTCCTCTGCAGCTATGGAAAAAAAATTCAAGGTGTTTGAGGATGGGCTCTAGTTGCATGCCAGTGAGTATGTGTAGTTGTCTAAGGTGAAAGATGGCCATAGAGAAGGCTGGCTGATTCATTTTATATTTCTTTCACACATTCCTTGTGTAAATCTGGGTGGTAAATATCAATCAAAACAAAAATGAATGGCACATTGCAGGAAAAAATAGCTTGTTTGCTCCCAGGATGAGGGGACTTATGCCTTCCTTTTTTTTTTTTTTTAATATATTGTCAGTAGCTTGAGCAAATGGGAATATTTGGCTGGCATATAGAGAATGTAATGATGAACAGTATCCCAGATCTGTGAATTTCATTTAAGTCCTGAGCTTTTAAAAACTGAATCTTATGAATAAACGTGTGCTGGCTGGCCCTGTGTTTCAGCTAAACTACTCAGTAACAAATATTGCTGTGTCATAGGTGTTGTGCTTATTGGAAGCTTACAGAATGTGTTTTGATGGGTAAGTAATTTTTCTGGATATTACTTTCTCCTATGTAGTCATAACCAGGAGTTCACTGGTTGAAAATCTGAGGGCAGGTGAGAGGAAAAGGTGTTGTCCCTTGATATTCTGGAAATCAATGCTACCACTCTCAAGAGAAGGGTCACAACCAATGAGTCCATTGACTCATGGATAAAAATAAAGAACCACAAAAATACTGCAGAATAAAATTAGGTTTTTTTAAACTCATTGTGGAAAGGGAATATTTCCCAAGTAGTTCAAACAATTCTTATTGTTCTAGGATTTCTTTAATAACAAAAGGTAGATTATTTTAATGAAGGATACGAACATTAAGCACTAAAATACTCTTATTTCCTTTAATGGTGTTCTATAAAGCATTCTGAACAATGCAGAGAAAATGAGACCATTTTTGAGTTGCAAATGAATCCCTTTTAATAATTGCTCAGCTGTAGAGGTAGGATGTCTCACAGGATACTTTAGAATCAAAATTGTATGAGCTAATAATGTTCTTCTCACTAAATTGGGAAGAAGTCTTAAGAACTAACTCCTTGCTTTCTCTCTAAAAATGTAATAAAGTGTACTTCATGCTGCCCTTCCAGGCTATTATTTAATCTTAATGGTATTCTCCTTCAGAGATTTCTACTCAATAGGTATTATAAATGTATCTTGGCTTTGTACTCTAAAGGAAACTGTTGCAGGACTTGCATGCAAAAATATATTGAGGAGAAAGATAAATTTTACAATTTTTGAGCAATAGATATGAAGCATGGGATAATACTGCAATCAGACCTCAGATTATATCAGTAACTGTGATTCAAAAGACTCAGAATCCTGTTGGATTTTATGAAATCCTGTTGGATTTGAACAGTTACCTGAGTTGACTTTTGACATAAGCATCACCAGTGACTCACTGCCAGTTTTTATCATAATTATGACTACTGGGTATATTTGAATCTAGTCTCAGCTGAGCCTCAGCTAAGTGCATCAGGGTTTCAGGTTTCATTTAAAAATAAGTTTCTATATCTGGGTGCTGATATAGCATAGAGATGGCAGACCTGAATCCATAAGTAAAAGAAATGAAACAGCAATTTGGGAAATAAAGAATTTTGTTTTCAATATTTTTTGCTTTTCCTTGAAGATGATTTTAGAGGCCACTTGCTGCTTTTATGGAGGATTTTAACAACTCAAAGTAATTCTCATTTTTAATTGCTCATTTCTTTATGATTATAGATCAGGATCACATAAAATTGAAATGTTTTAACATCTTGGATTAATCACTGTAGGCAGCCCTCTTCAACAAATATTAGAATAAAGCATCAGATGGAGCTATATGGGATTAAATAACACATTTGCTGAAACAACTGTGATTCTGCAATTACAAATTATTTGGCGGAATGGTTGTGTTTTCTTGTATTTTGCCAATGCATGAATTAATCTTTTCATCACTCTTCTGCCCTCAGAAGTAGCAGCCCCACATCTGCCCCATTTATTTGTCTGCTGCCGCAGTTGGTGAAGACAGTGTGAGTCCTGGTGTGTGACATCATAACAGGTTTTGCAGGTGTTTTGGACTTTCTCTACTGGAGAGGAATTGTACCAACCATAACAGTATCTATGAAGTATGTCTTGTCCAAAGCATTTTGAAACTCAGTAAAAGTTCTCGACACTGTTACTCCTTTAAAGGCTGTTTTGCTTATCCAGACATCGATGACATGATGATTTGGGGAAGGAATGAGAGCTATAGCCCTAAGATGCCAAGATTTATAATTATTCTTTATTGCTGCTGATGGAGGTTGAAATGCTTCTCTTTGCCCTAAAAACTAAAGCGTGGTACATGAGTCCTTCTTTATAATTTGTAATGCACTTCTTATGTAAAAGAGGAAATGCAAAGCTCGTTATAACTAAGAGTTTTTTCTTCACAGCTGCTTGCTTTGTCCTTCTTTGTGAACTTGTGTTTTCCCTCCTTAACTCTCACATTGGCTTTGGGTGCCCTTGGAAGTGGAGATACATGTATTCTTCCAGGTGCTCAACCAGCAAAAAGCTCTTTTAATTTAGAACCCAATCTATTGGAGCAGAAAAATGCCCCCCAGCTGATTGCAAATGATGAATAAAGATGTAGGTAAGGAGAGATAAAAAAGGATGTAGGAAGTGGGAGATAAAAAGGAGATACTGTTGAAGGGCAAGCAAGGAACAAAGTCATGGTGGTGCATCTTTTAAAAGATTTCAAGTGACAAAAAAGAACTGAAGGAAGGTGGTATCGGGTTTCAAACTTTTGTATAATAAAGACATTCCTGGAGAACTACCTCCTCTTACAGCTTGATAGTGCTTTCTGAATTCTGTATTTGAAAATACTTTCCCAGGAGGCTAGTAAGACATTGAATTTTATCTCCTCTAGTCAGAAATTATTCTTCATTTCCCTCCCATGAGTGAGGTCTTAGGGTTCCATGTCAGTTTCAGAATTATATTTGGAGGCCTTATACTTTATCTGCAACTGAGAAGACCTTTGCCATAAATTAAAAAGACAAATAAGCTATCTAAAAAAGCATAGCAGAGGGTATAATTATATTCCCTATCATTGTACAAGAGAGACATTTATGAATATTTTGTGGTTTAAGGGAGCTGCTACACTTGCCCTTTTTAAGAGAAGTTGCTTTATAGTTCAAGTTTAAGTGTTCATTTTAACAGCAAACTTCTGTTTCCACAATTGTCCTTGTCTGGGAGCAGTTGCAACAAATGTCAGGTTGGACGGTCTATGGCCTTTTGTCTTATCAAATCAACAAAAACTTTATGGTTAACATCATGATTCTCTGTTTAACTTTTAAATAGATGTTGCTCTTAACTTGATACTCTCTGAGGCAGCACTGAGATCTGTTTCTGTTCTTCTGTTGTCTTTTGAGACTGGCCATCCTATCCCAAACTATTCCCTGGCAGCCAGTGTTCTCAGTGTGCAATTAAGCAACCGCTTTACCCTCTCTAGACTTCCTTTGCTTAACGTTTATTGCAGTTAGAATCATGAAATAGAGGCTGAAAGCCCTTGGTTAAAGATTATCCACTTCTTTTCTCTCTTTTTTTTACCTCCCCTTTATTTGAAATACAGCTGACTTTTTCTCATAAGAGTAGGTTATAGATGCATATTGGACTAGATGATCTTTTGAGGTCACTTCCAGTCCCTGGTATCCTGTGATTCATTCCGTGATACATTTTCACCAGTAGAAGTGCATTATTTCTAAACCTCTGAAATTTGAACAATAACATGATCCTAAACTGCCAGCAGTGGGTCCTGCCTTTATACAAAAACAGTTGTCCTGATTTCACACTGTACTAATTGGGCTGTGTACAGGATCTTCAGTTGCAATACATTCAAAAATACAGAACCAAAGCTCTGCATGTCAGGCTTGCTAGCTGTCATGGTGTTGGCAGCAGTGAATTACTCAGAGGTTAAAAGATTGCTGATAAGCAGCAGTAATGGAAGGGAAACTTGCTTTTCATAATGAGTATCCCTTTGCAAAAGAAGTAAAGAAAACACGTGGTTTTGTTCATAAGCACCTTGACTTGAGTTCAAGAGGAATAACATGAGCAAAGTGTGGTGGCAACTTCTCCATCACTGACTGTTTCAGTTCTAAAAGTGGCGTAACTATTTAGAGAGCAAAAGTTGAGGAAAAACAGCTGCTTACCCTAAGGCAAAGAGGCTGAGTTTTTTTGTTTCAGTTTTTATTTCTACCTGGGATAAATGCAGACATGTAAATGGCACCAGGGTGTAACGTAGGGTAGGACAACTTATGTCTTGGTTCAAACACAGTGGGAAACTGGTTGAAGCTGATAGCCAGAATAGTTCCTTACAGTTAAAATCTCACCAGAAGAGTTTGATTTGTTTGTTCCAATGGGAAAGGTGAATTATAGGGATTTTTTTGTGTAACTGGGAATTTCACTGGGGCTAATTTGTAATTTAGATCTGGATTCAACCTGTACTAAAATGTCAAACGTGGTAGCAGCTTTTGCAAAGATCCTTAAGAGTTTAGACAGTGGCAGCAGTTCAAGTGTGAGTTCTCCTATCCCTCTATTGGCTTAATCTAGCAAAAATATTGTCTCTTGACATCTATTTTGCCTCTTTCAACTCAAAGGCTGCCATGGGTCTGACAATATTACTGCTTACTCTGAAGAGAGAATTGTACTTCATTTATGCAGCTCCTCAAAATAGAAAAGAGAGAAATATACTGTATCGCCATGATTTTAGAGAAACAAATTGAATTAGCAGGAATAGCACTGAATATGTTCCTGTAGCTATTAAAGAGATACAGTGATTTCATGTTTGTGTGGTTTTGGGGTTTTTTTTAATCCCTTTGCCTTGTAATCGGTATCCACATTAGAGGCCAGATTACCTAATTTTAAGCTCATGTGTGCTTGTTGAGTAAGATAACTCCCGGTTGCCACAGGTGTAGTTCATCTGTTAGTTTCTAAATTCCATAAAATGGAACAGGGTAGAAGGCAGTGCTCCAGCCTCTATCCAAACTGTAGTCTTTCAGTTAGGACTGACAGTTGAGGAACTAAGAAGTGAGCTGAGGCCACCAGTTCTTCCCCTGTGTCACTAAACTGCTGGTAGAAGTTAATGACTTTTAGTCGCTACTGATCTGATCTTGTTTTATAATGACCAAATAGTGATAAGCTACCTACCTCATTGATCCCAGAGTTATGAGAAGATTTTTTTAAAATTCTCTTAAAATTATTCTGTGTCTTCAGCAGGAGCATTGGGCTGCTTTCAGAAGGCTGTATGATGTTTGTTAAGCAGACTCCTGTTCAGTGTGGGTTGTGATTTTTTAATGTTACACTGTGCAACATTGTTACAAGTGAGGAAATGCTCTCTTTGGTCTGTGATTTAGATGACTAATTATATTAATTTCTCAGTTTTAGAAAGGAAGCTGAAACAATTTTCAGTTTGAATTAAAAACAATTGGTGCACAGCAGTAGTTGCCAACCTTCAAGTGTGAACCTGAAGGTAAATACTTGAGGAAGTCCAGCTTTTTCCTAACAAGGCAACACAATCTGAACTCACCCTAGCTTGTCCTATGCAAAATAGCAGACTTACCTGTTTATTTGTTGAAAACTCTGGCAATGAATTGTGGAATTCCTTGCATCATCAGGATAGGCAGCAGAGGGATGTAGTTGCAGGTCACAGGTACATGTCAAACTTGAAAACCTGCAAGTCACATACAGAACAATCTCAAACAGGATTCATAAACTCAGACATAGTGAAGCCAAAAATCAAACTGCTTCTTGCAATGGCTTAATTTCAGCTAATTTCCAGATATGTTTCTAGAGTCACTCCTACTCCTTCCTCACCATATTTTTTATTTTACTTTGTATGTAATAGAGGTGCTTCACTTCATATGCAGAAAACACTGATGCAAAGTACTTGTTGTCTTGCAGAAGCAGTCACAGAATTCCATTTCCACCTGAGGCTGTGGGGTGGCAGTGGGAGATGCACAAGGGCATTAAACCCTTGATCCTTATTGATGGGCCAGGGGTCTCATACCTGTTATATGTATTCCTCTTTTATGGAGTCTAGAGTGAATTTGCCCTGAAATACTAAATTAATATTAGCAGGAGCACTTCGGAGCAAAAATTTTAGTATCTATATAAATCCATGGGTAATTAACAAGTGTCTGAAAGCTTTGTTTGGAAAAGGGTTCAAGGAAAGGATACAAACTTCGCAAAAGTGCATCACCAGCAAGTGAAACTCATAGCCTTTATCGGTGATAGGACTTACCCTCCTTGCCCCTCCTGAGTTCTGTGGATTGAATCTTTTTTTTATATTGCTTTCTCATCCAACTAGTTAATACTGCTTTTAAATGTAGTTTTAGCAGATGAACCACAGTGCTCCCAGTCTGACATTTTCATCTCATGTTTGACTTCTGTAATAAGTGGGTCAAAACACAGTTCACTGGTGACAAGTCAGTTTCCTACATCTGTTGTTAAGTAATGTTGGCTATTAATATTTTAGGAAATGTTTGTTTCTCCCGTGTATTCATGTCCCTGTTTTCTTACTCACACTTGTCTTCACTTGCCCAGTTTTGGTCTGCCTATCACTCTTCTATGCACTTATGCATGTTCTCATGCTCACGCTCTTACTTCCTGCTCTTTCTTACAGGCCTTTCCCTCACATTCACTCTTTCTCATGCTCTCTTGCATGTTTTGCCTTTTGAGCACTTTCTCTCTCTCAATTTCCCTATTACATTATTAAAATCTAATTCCTGAATTACAACTGCCAAGAAAATCCTTTAAAATATTGTAAGCTTTTAGACATATATAAACATACTTATTCTGCAGGCCTGTCTCTCATAGGCTTAATTATTGAGTGCATATTGTTATTGCAAAATGTACTTTGGAAAAGTGAGAAACGTTTAAGGAGCTTATAGGCTGACTCACATTTTAGAATATAAATGCTTACATTTTGTGTTGCAATTACTGTCCTGGAGCACTTTTTTTTCCTTGTTACTTCTGTGAACTAAATATAAATGTGCATTATGCCTGTGATTTTTGCCTTTAAGAAGCATCACTCTATTTTTCTTCAGTTTCAATTGTCTGACAGATAAAATTATAGATCAAATTTTTTCAGTTTTGCAGATTTTTTTTAAGTTCTGAAATTTATTTTCTTCATTTCTCATAAGAAACTCAAATATGCATTTACCTGGTTATTCCTACTTTCTTCCCTACCTTCCCCCTACCCCTCCACAGTATCTTACAGTAAAGGAGATCAAAGGCTGAAAATTTCTCCTGCATTTTGACAGAAAACTGTCCCTTTAAAATCAAGCCATTCTTTCAGAATATTCAAACACCTATAATTCTTTTGTGTAGGTATACTTCATTCAATTTACTTCATAAAGCAGGGAGTTTCTAACTGAATGTGTTCAGTAGAAGGTTTTTGTTTGTGAACCTGTGTTATGTATGCTCAGAGACATGACAGGAGTAACTTCTGACACATCTTTACTGTTGAGGGAATACTCAGGACACATAGACTCGTATCCCACCCAGAAGAACATATGACTTTGAAGCATCACATGAAGACAAAGCACCTATTAGTAACTATCCATGTTTATTTTTTCCATCTGTGATTGTTCATTTACTACGTACAAACTTCTCATGCAAGGGGCATACAAACAAATGAGGAGATTATATAAGGACTTGCAGCATATCAAGTGAAAACTTACTCACTGAGGGTGATAGTGTACTCAAACTCATGTAATTAAATTAACCTTAAATATTCATTTATAGATGTCACTGTTCTAAGTTTATACTTGAAGGTCAGAAATTCTAATCCTTATTTGAAATATGGCTACATTCTGCCCATGCTTAATGCTTAAGTTCTATCAATAAAGATTTTGGCTGATTTTCATAGGTCATGGCTGGATCACTAACATTAATAAAGATTGTCTTTTGAATTATATATTGCAAAATACTTTTTTATAATGTCCCTGCTAATGCAAACTTGCAAACCAGATAAACTCATTATGTTTGTTTTTTTTTTCACAAAACATGTAGGTTAAATTTATTTCATATTTTGCAGGTGAGTTGCTTTAAGATTTTCACAAACTGCCCCAGTGGTCTGATTTACCTACTAGAATCCTAAGCACATAGAATTTGCTGCTGGAGAGCTGCAGAAGCACAGGACATGTGCTTCAGCAAGATCTGCTGTCACACGGTAAGGAACAGTGTGAGACATTTCATATGACTGACTTGAGACTGGATGGTACTGTTTCCAAATCTATACATGCAATTGCATACAAGGTCAAATGGCTTTCTTTCCTTTCATGCACTGCCCACAGAATACATATACTGGGATTACAGTTAATCAGAACATGCTTAGTAAAATCATGTTGACTAGCCTTATTGATTAAATGGAGATATTAACATAAAAGAGATTCAATAATTAGATGCTATAGAACACTTTCTATGCAATTACCTTCCAGTGACACTTGTCTCTTACCCCAGGAACACATGACAGATGTCAGCAAAGTTGCTGTTATAGAATTTTGAATAATTAAAAAAATTAATTTCATTATCTTCCTGGTACTTGTCCATAGGTTTAGAAGAAGCACAAGAAAATGTGATATGTATTTTGGGAAGCAGAATGAGTGGCATTATAATCAGCCTTTGTGTTAATTTATATTGTCTGCTAACCAACATCACAACACTCTGCAATGATTCACTTAGTGGAATTATTTTACTGAACTCTAACTTTCTGCTTCTAGAAAGGATTTGAAGTTGCCTCATTTTTTTAAACTACTGCAGTCCCTTGGTACTGTGGTAAACATAAATGAGTACCTTAAAAATGTTCCAAACATAGAAGCTAAATTGTCTTGACATCAGATGTTCCAAGATATGTTTCTAACTAAAATGGACTGTAGACTGTTTTGCCAGCCCTAAAGGGGTAATTTAATGAATGCATTAGTATCTGGTAGTTTATTCATTATTTGAAGAGAGCAGATTTTTTTTTTAGATTACTTAACTGAAGACAAGGTAAATTTTTCTAACCATTATATGAGGCTAACCTGCATTTTCCTTCTCATGAAAGCAATGAAATTTTGTATTTTCTCATGCAATCAACTTGGGAAAAAACAATAAAACAACAAAGTCAAACCAACAATAACAACAAAAAATCCCAACAGCTAAAAACCTTCTGCCAAAGGAATTTTCTGCTACCATCTGAGGGAAAGACAATCTTTGAGAGTAATTTTTAACTTCTCTCTGGTGTAGTTGTCAGTCATGGGGTTTTGCCTTTTGTGTCTAAAATGTCTGCAGAGCTCTTTTTCTTGGAAACTAGGAGATTATAAATGACCACATTTCCCTTAGGCTCCAACAACTGCCTGTACTTCATTCCCTCCTGACTTTGCTGTTCTGCAATAAACCTAGCACAGTAATGAATCTGCTTCCTAAACACGGTGGCCCTATGGATATAATTTTGGCTTTTATTTTCGGCATGCTCTTTACCCTAAGAAAATGTAGAATTCACCTGCAATAATGCAGAGTGCATTCAAGGTGTTACAAATATCAGTGAGCAACCTTTAATAGGACATAACAATTCTCAGGGTGTATTGGTAAAGGTTCCCCAGAAGAGACTACAATTCAGGTAGAAAAGGGCAAACCTGCCAACTTATTTTGAGATTAGAAGCACAATCAGTGGGAATGTTCCGCCAACTGCACAAAAAGATATAGAAGATAATACTTCATCTCCAGATGAAGCATTGCCCTTTCTCCTCAGTAATATCTAATTATTAATGCTTCCATAAGAATAGCTGTGCTGCTTTCATGCTTCTCACCTTTCTAATACCTGCATCTTTAGACTTGGACTTTAGGATCAGGAACATCAAGCATAACCTTTAGAGTTTAATTTTTGGTATAAATTAAGTAAAGAAAAATGGGTTTTTTAATCATTAAAAATAAAGCCAACAGGTCACTCCTGGCAGTGACTAATAATCTTGAAAAGGTAACTCTGCTGTGAAAAAACAATTGCCAAGACATTAGTGACACCAAACCAGAAAGTTATTAGAATACATCATATTATTACTGTAAAAATGACATGACTGGGCCTTTCTTCAGGAAGAGAAATATTTAGAAAATTAGAGGAAATGCAATCACAAACTTTGATAAAATGATTGCACGTGATGAAGGAAGGAAAGGGCACATGAACCCATCCTAAACAGGCATCATCTCTTCTGTGTACTGATACTTCCTCTCAGTAACTTAAGCTGTGCCATGGGACTTGAATAAGCAAAACAGTGAAATTTACAGCAGTTATACAAAATGAGAGAATACCATCACCAGCTAAGTTCTATGTTCCTGCAAAACTTTATCAGCTATGAACAGCTGCTAAAGCCCAACAGTCAGACACAAATTCTGGGACATTATGTACACAATTTTTACTTCTAGGAAATCTGTTACTCTTGCTCCTAAGTAGGTGCAAGGGACCTATATTCCCTTTTCTTAGCATAATTTTCTTGGGATGTTCAGGTCTTTCTATGGATTAAATAGATGCTGCATTTCTAAAAATCGAAAAAGTTAGCAAACCTTGAAAATTAGTAAAGTGATGAAACCAAACTAAACGCTGAACTCATATTAAAGTTTAGTGATTCTATTGTTTCTTTGCTAGTACTGTAAAATTTTACCTCTTTCTAGTTAGCATTGCATAAACATATTTATTGAAAGTTACTTAATGAAAATGTTCTGCTTCTGAGTTAAGATACAGATGTGCAAGACTCCAGATGTTAGCTTAAGGCTCAGATTATTTTCAAGCATGAATCCTGTGTTTTGTGTAGCAGAAGCAAAAGGAGACCCTTTTTCTATTAAAGGTCATGTTGTTTTTCAAAAAATTTGATCAGTACTCCTCCTTTACTTACATTAGCATTTTAGGCTTTGAGGGAAGAAATGCAGCAAGTTTCCTTCAGGCTCTTGATCCTTTTTCAGTAAGTATGCTATGTCATCTCCTACAGGTCTGAGGAGCAGAATCAATAATGTTACTATAATCAGTCACCTTGTTTTGGTACAGCTGATGCCCAGTCTTCATGTAACAGGCTATAAGGATTAGTAGCTTCATACCACTCAAAACAAAATTTAATAGAACCTGATTCCTCTGGAGTTCATGACCATACATTCCTGGTGAGGCCCTATCTACACTGCAGTGTTCAAATCTAACCTCTCCCAGTACAAGAGGAGACAAGGATACACTAGAGCAAAGGTTAGAAAGATGATTAAAGGAGGACATATGGAAACACTCAAGGAGGGACTGTGAGAGATGCAGACAATTTAGCCTTGAAGAGAAGGCTTGTTGTCAGAAAAAAATTAGCTGCAGAGACAGTCAAAACACTGGAACACACTGCCTGGAGAGGAATGTGGAGTATCCATCCTCTGAGATATTCAGAACCCCACTGATTATGATATTTCACAACTTGTAGTTAACTTGCTTGAGCTGAAGGATATGGACTAGGCAAACACTACTAGATAAGCTGTGGTAAGTGCAAAACTAGTGTAGTCCATAATTCCCTGGTACAGTGCTAACTGGAATCCATAGCAGCATTTTCATGGAACACGAGGCCTGTGGTTATTTGACCTGAAACAACAGAAGACTCATTCTGCTTGTGACTAGGCTGATACATTCAAATAGGATTGTGCTGGACCCATTTTCTAGCTGCTTCCACAGTATTGACTACTTTAAGTGAAGATAGAAATTAAGTTTCAAGTGCTGAACACATCCAATTAAGAGAGTTTGCTGAGTAACTCTTTCGCAGGGCTCCTAATCTGCAAACACTTTTCTAATCAATAGTTGCTTCTGTTCAATATAACCCCAAGGTGATTGTATTCTGTCAGCTGAGACTGAGATGTGGAGCTCTTGAAAACCTGGAAAGATTCATGTCTTCTTCAGGAAAAAAATTGATATTTTTCATTATGCCCTAGAGTGGCATGGGATTCATCACTCTTCATTCTCTCCACATTTTGATGCAGTCCTCTCTTAACTGCACAAGTTTTCTGAAATATTCCTCTTCTCATGTGCATACCATGATTCAAGGGACATTCTCTAAAAGAAGACAAAAACCTGAGATTAGTGGTGGGTGAATGCTTATACACCCTCCCTAAATCCTTTGTGTGAGCCACTTCAGTCATTAACTTAGACAATGTCGTGTAGAAAGCATCCAACAGCAATGTGAGCGAAATGTGACATGCTGACAAAATTCTATCATGTATGTTACAATGTATTTGTACTGTAGTAAGTTTTAGCCTGCATTTTATCAAAAGAAAAGCCTTCTTGAACTTCTCTGCAACTTGAAGTGGTCTGATTAATGAATATCCATACACAAAATGGTATCTCCTTTGACGGACATTAGAAGAACAGTAATTGGTTTCAGAATTGATGGATTTTTTTTCTGCAGTCTACCCTAGACAGTGCATGCTAGAAACATTAGTATCTTATTTCCCTTGTCAAAGCTCAAAATGAATTGAAACAATGTAATTTTTCTCTGTGCAAATTGAGTAAGTGACAGTTGTATGAACAACTTTTCTGCCAATTCTCTCTCTAGGTGGCACAGAAAATTTTTGCACATGGTGAATCTCTTACTTAACACTGGCTAGGGACTGGTTCAGATGGTGTGCCCTGACTAGCATGGAATTGCTTTCACTTGACTTTAGAACTGCATCAGAAGCAGCTGATTCTCCTCTATGACCCTGATCAGAGAGTCATACGTGTGTGCTCGATACTTGTCACTCTGACAACAGGGACAGTAAAGGTTGTTCAGCCCATTGTTCCAAAATGAATTGCAGTCACATCAGGACCTTGATATCTCCGTGCTTGTGAGAAGTAGGCTGATAATCAAACACGGGAAGAACTATAAAGGAAATGGCCAAATTCACAGATGCTTGGGAAAAGAGAAGCATAAATGTCAGGCTTACAAACAACTCCTCTGTTCCATTTTTCTTTTATTGAAGTGAGATAACCATTCAAATGGCTTTGAAGACAAAGGAATTAACATTGAGATGACAACAAGGTGTTACAACCTGCAAGACAGGGATACCGTGGAATTTTGCCTTGCAAAGCATGATGAATTTTTGCAATTCAGAACTGTAATACTTGTTTACTTGCAATGTGTTTTTCCCCAAATACACCAGTACTTTGAGGACACATACTACAAACCAGATGGATTTACAGATGGAACAAGGCTGTTACAGATTTTATATCATCTTTTTATTGTTTGAGAGAAGGTAGGAAAAATTGCCCTGATAAGTAAAATTTCCAATTAGTATCTGAGCACTTTTTCATGGCAACAATAGGGAAATGGCAGTCACTCTAATTCTGTAGGGATTCCTTGTAGAAAATGTAATCATAGATAAGTTTATGCTAATCCATCAACATAAAAATGGAGACCTGAAATTTCCAAAAAGCGGACAATACTCTTCATGAGTTTGTCCATCAGTCTACTTACTCTAAAATATATTTTAAAATAATTTGGTACCACTGATCAATTTTTTTTTTTATTTTAAATCATTAAAGTAGCAGTTCCTCTGTATCTGACACTTACCAAATGGTGTATCCTGTGCTTTGTGAGCATCATTTTGTCACTTCTTTATTACATTTTGTAACCTTTATTACAAGGTGCTTTTCCTGACCAGACAGAAACAAACTTAACAAAAGCACATCACGCAAGCTTAGATGAAATTAAGGCTTTCTTAATGAGTTTACATCTCTGAAGTCAATGACTGAAATGTTTCTTCTGCTACTTGGGGATGACAGGATTTAATTCTTGCTTGTGAATTATATTGAGAATCTCTGGCAAAATACATGATTTAAGGGGAACTGTACTTCTGTTTTCTATGCACATGTTTGTATGTCTAGGTCGCTCATTCTAGGAAAGTCTTTTTGATGACTAGTGAGATTTTTGCAGCTGGCAGGCATTTCAAGTTGTAATTTTGAGTATCTGGGTGTTAAAACAACTAACTCTCTTTGTACACATGAAACAAGCAATAGTGATAAAAACAAAAGGACAAAGCCAGCTTGCTTGGTCATATAAACAAATTAAATGACTACTGCTGCGATAGGAACTCTCTTCTCACAGTGAGTTTCTGGTGCCAAGGCTATTACATGTTGTCCCTACCATCTTATCAGCTTTCCATACTAAATGAAGCTGTTGGAGTGCTCTGTAGCTATGTCTTCTGCAGATTGGCTGTAGCTTTGGACATAGGCATAAATACATGATTCTGTCAGTGTAAATTCTCAGTACTGTTTATTTTGATACTTGGAACATGGAAGAATAAGGCCTGATATTTACAGCTTCTTTCTGCTACTTTAATTACAATCAATATCTGTCACCATGATAATGAATGGTCTTCCTGAGCAGGAGGCATTGGCATGTTCAGAGAGAACAAAGTGTGAAGGGAAAGGAGTTGTAAGACCAGTAATTTTCTTACTCACTGGATATGATGCCAGGATATTTGAAAAATTATCTTTTGCTTTTGTTACTGAAAGAAAAGTAAAAAGTATAGGCAGGAGTGGACAGCATTTAAAAGTACAGAACTGATCAGATGTCATCTGCTTTTTAATATAGTCTCAGAGCTGAATGGAGGTATTATATCCTGAGCAGTAGCCCTGACTTCTGCTGATACTGTACTGCCAGACTAAATGGAAATCCTGTAGAGAACTGTCACTTCTTAAGCTCAGTTTTGACAAACATAGAATCATAGAATCATAGAATAGTTTGGGTTGGAAGGGACCTTAAAGATCATCGAGTTCCAACCCCCCTGCCACAGGCAGGGACACCTCCCACTAGATCAGGCTGCTCAGTGCCTTGTCCAGCCTGGTCTTGAACACCTCCAGAGAGGGGGCATCCACAACCTCTCTGGGCAACCTGTTCCAGTGCTTCACCACCCTCACTGTAAAGAATTTCTTTCTTATCTCAAGTCTAAATCTACCCCCCTCCAGTTCACATCCACTGTTTCTAGTCCTCCCATCCGATATCATATTAAAAAGTCCTTCCCCTGCCTTTCTGTAGGAGCCCCTCAGGTACTGATAAGTTACTATGAGGTCCCCTCTGAGCCTTCTCTTCTCCAGGCTGAACAACCCCAACTCCTTCAGCCTGTCCTCATAGGGCAGTTGCTCCAGCCCTTTGACCATCTTCGTGGCCCTTCTCTGGACCCACTCAAATAGCTCAATGTTCTTCCTATGTTGAGGGCTCCAGAACTGGACGCAATACCCCAGGTGGGGTCTCACCAGTGCCGAGTAGAAGGGCAAAATCACCTCTCTTGACCTGCTGTGCCCCTTCTTGGATGCTCTGTGGATAATAAACTCCACCATTTCATGGTCGCTGCATCCAAGGCTGCCCTTGAATACCATGTCACTCACTAGGCCCTCGTCATTGGTGAGAACAAGGTCCAGCATGGCTCCTCTTCTTTTGGGTTCCTGTACCATTTGAAAGAGGGAGTTGTCATCAACACATTCCAGAAACATTTTGGTTGCTCTCCGCTATATTTCTTGTATTAACTTAGAAGTTAAATTGTGTTTAAAAAATGTGCATTTGAACTAATTGTATTGCTAGATTGGGAATAAATGGAATGAATGGGTATTCTATGATTTACTCTGTCTCTGCTACTCCTAGTAAATGCAGAGAGTCTTACTGCCTTTGGAATTTTTTATTGTGCCAAAGTAGCCACTGCTATAACATACACAAGAACTGAATTTGCCTAACACATCTTATAAAGAAAGTAAGCTATTCTGGTAGGTGGTGTTTTTTAGAAAGCTAGAGGACAGTTTAAAAGTGTAAAAAAACTGTATCCTTTTTTTTCTCCCATTATATTCCTTCTTTTTATAGGGATTACACCAATCTTTACCCTATTTAATTTTTCCACAGAAGTCAAATCATCAGAGTAACTTTTATGGCCATTTTCTTTAAGACATAGCTTTTACGAGTGAAAATTACTTTCTTTAGGATTTGGGGCTGCCTTATGAGGGAATGAGCTAAAACTGTAAAATTATTAAGTGTGTCTCAGAAGCATACTCCTTTGCATTCACAGAACAATGCAGGGCTCCCATGGGACTGGAAAACAGAACATTGACATTCACAGTAAAGCTGACACAGAGCAAAACACACAGTTTTTAGCTTAAGGATGTGAAAAAACAGAGACTATAATTTAGATAGATGCCAATTAAGAAATTATAGTTACTTTGTATGGAGTAGATTTAAGCTTTATATTAGCCACAGAGAGGAATTTACTGTTTAATTAAAAAGTGAGTTGTTATTACGCAGCTCTTGAGCTCAAGACTAGGTTTTTCTTTTTTTGCTTTCCTGTCATAGACTGTCATCAATTTGTTCCAAGCAATTGTTCTCTACTGCTACTAACCCAGTTGGACCACTCAGGGAGTAAGGCCAGTGTATGTTCTTACTATCATGTCCATCTTAATATTTTTCCTCATGGGCAAGGCAGCTTCTGAGCTTTGTACTATTCACAGAACTGTAAACAGAGAGAGGGTAAAAATACGGAGAAAAAAATGTTGGAGGGTAAAATTAGAGTTTTCTAGAAATCCTAGTAACATCACATTAGCGTTTCACCTGTTTATTTTGTAAAACCCTGTTTGACTTCTTTATATGCAAGTCAAGGGCAGGTTGAAGTACCAAAATACTTCTGTTCTGACTATTCTCTGTATTACCTGACAAGAAACTGTATACATTATTTACAGTTTCTAAGACAACAACGTTTGAAGTGATGTTACCAGTTCTCACTGGGCACATTGATGGTTGAGGTGGATGAGCCTTATCTCAGAAATTATAAGGCTGCATGCAGAAAATTTAGCCAAATATTACAGTAACATACTAATGCTATTCATGTACCTATGCCCACATTTGTAAAAAGCAATGGTTTTTATAATCAAAGGTTAGGACATGTAATATCTCATCTGTTAGAACATAGGTTAGTGAGATGTTAGGGAAACAGTGAGATGCCTGGAGTTAATGTGCAACATACTAGAACTTCTAAAGCTCAATCAAAAGTGTTTCCTTTCTTTACACATTTCTCTGACTTCATACATTTTATCTTCTGCTTGACTAGGTCTTTTGTTGGGACATCAGAGAAAAGAGGTGGAAAGACTCTAATACCAAAAACATAGAGAATAATGGATTTTCCAAGGCTAGATGATGAACTGGGAATATTAATTGGATGATTTTTAATTAGATTTACTGTAGCTTCTCTTAAAGCTTCAGAAAGGAGGTAAAGTAAGTTAGTGGTTGTCTAACCACTATGGTGCTAAGAGGTGAGAAAAATATGGAATGTGGGATTCACTCTAATAATTGCTTTAAAACATGCAGCTACACTAAAAAAAAAAATCCATCGTTTGAAAAAAAAGGGTTTTTTACCTTATTTTAACTGATTTAATAAACGAATATTTAGCTTAAGCATGTATCACTTGAAATCTCTCAGGTCTTTACAGATGGAAGTTTTTGGAAAAAACCTCTTTGCCTTCTATTCATTCTGAACTCCTGTCCTTGTGAATTTATTTAGATTTCAGTTGCAATCTATGTGTCTTTTTAACTTCTGTCTCTTGTGTGATTTTGTGGCTGACATAATGATGCTGGTTTAAACCATGATCTTTAGCTTAGAACTTTGGGTATGCTTGAGCCCCAACTCTCTGATCACTCATGCAACAGAATGCATTGTGTTTCTCCAGCCTGAAATTATCCGTCTCCTCTTGTCCCATAAAAACTGAGAACTTTTTATAGTTGCTTTCAGTACAAACATCTGAGACCTCTCTGCAAAGTTTTTGCAATGTACTTGTGTGATTAGTACTAATACAGATGAGGGATATCTAGTATCACCAGAATTACTCAGGTTTTTGCCATTTAAAAATGGAGTCTACAGAGTGCCTTGGCACTTCCAAAATTCCATCCAGCCTCATCCTAGACTTAAAATTCTGTTCTTATTTTACACTTACATTTTTCTTGAAGTTTTGTCTTAATAAGCCATTCTCAAAGTGGCAGAGAGTGGAGAGTGGGTAGTTACTGTAAATGATTAGTACTGCAGGCCATTTTAAAGTATTTTCTAAATAGTGGAGTGATTTACATTTTCTTCATCCAATATATTAGTTATTTACAAATGATCTGTATTCTTGCTAACAGAATATGAAGAACAATTGAGATGATTTCATACATTGGAGTATCTGTGAACACAATGAACTCCCAGGAGAGGAACCAGGTTTGAGGAGTATGGAAAACTGGAGCAGAGTCTGATGAGGGATTACTTAATAAAAAAAAAACAAAACAAGACAAAACACACCACTGAATACAAAATACCTGAAAACTAAGGAGTGAAAGGCGCCTTTGGTTCTATGGAGAGAGGGAATTATTACTCTATTCACTGAGTGTTGTTGCTTACTGACCTGGACAAATATGTGTAGAACATAATTGTTGAAATTATTGCAAGTAATGTGATTTATTTATTCACATCAGTTTTTCAGCCTGTCAATCATTTTGTCTCCTTCTCAACTGATCTAAAAAGGAGGGCATGATAATTACCTGACAAATCAAGCAATGCATTTTTTTTTCTTAGTCTCTAGTTTCATTATTACATAACTTCATAGTGCACTGAACAATGGCATTAATAGATTTCTATTAGAAATGTAGGAAAAATGCCTGAAGAATGCAACAAAGCCACAATTTTAGGCCTTTGAGTGTCCTGAATGCTGATATTGAGATTTTTCAATGGCTTTCTGGGGAGACTTCTTTTCAGTTTGTTGCTTTAAAAAGTTTTTCCTGGATAGATTTGCATCTCATAGACCTTCCCTAATTGTGTCCGTTCTGACTTTTTCTAACCAGTGCAACAGGTGAGGTGAACATTTGTTCCATCCCTTACCACACCACACCTAGAAGTCATGAGATAGATGATTTTAGGAGTTTTTTATGAACTCATGATCCTTTTTTTTTTTTTTGTGATCTCCCCAATAATTGGTTTACAATAGTGGTTGTATATAGCTAAGCACGCTCTTTTTTTGTGGACTCTAACTCCAGCATGTTTCATGTTTTATAAAGAGAAGCAAAGAACTTAAGATACTGTGTTTCCTAAATTTATATTTCTAGCTGAAAATGTTTAGCCTCAAACTAACAGTTCTTTCTTATCAGTCTTTCTCAAATTGGAGACAAATATAATGCTTTCACCAAACTACTATAAGTTCCTCTAGCAATATAGTTTCAGTAGATTCCTCTCAGACACAGCAATTCCTTAACCATTGTGACTCCACCATGAGAATTTATAGCATTAATGCGTCATACCTGTCTTTCCTAGTCATCAGCTCCTTTGCAAATTATCATAGCTGATAACACATTTGGTTCTCAGAAGAGAATTAAACAAGCCTTTCTTTCTTTCTCCTCATCTCTTGTTCCATCTGAACCTGTTTTTTTAAGGTTACATAGTGTCTGCAGCTCAGTGCATTAGTGGTGCCCTGCAATCTGGGGCAGACAACTTATATATCAGTAATTTAATAAGTCATACATAAAACAAAAGAGCATAGATTTATTTTGTTTTAAAATTGACTAGGGTCAGCTGTATGAGCAATGCATCTGCCAGCTGTTCTCATTGTCCTCTCTGGACAAGCTCATTTATCTTGGTTAGTAAACAACTTTAAAGGCAAAGGAGGTGGACGGCTTAAGGGAGTGTTATTAAAACACAGAATCTCTGATGGCTTGCATAAATCCAGGCCAAAGTACTTATTAGGATTCTACTAACAGTAGGCAGTTAGGGCAAGCAACTAAATACATGACTGTTATTAGACAAGTGACAACAGAACAAGTAGTTGTCACAGCTGGGAGGTCTGCAGAGTTAAATCAATCAAATTCAAGATGTCTGCAGAGAAAATAACAAAGGTGCAAGCTTGTAAAATCTGATAGTTACCACAATTGAGGTACATGCTTTCGGTGGTAGAGTCTTAAAATTTAAGGACCAGTGACTGAAAACCTTAGGCATGACTGATGTTCGGGAACTCTTTTTGACCATTTTAATCCTAAATTCTCTCATATTTAGAATGCTTTGTCTTTTCTGGTGTGAAAAGATATGAATTCTTTATATGCAGAGCAGTTCAAATAAGCTATGAAAGTATAAACTAGTGAACAGTTTGTTTGGTTTTCTTGTGCCATCAGTTTAGCAGCCTCATTACAGTGCAGCAATTTGTAAATGAAGTAGTTTAAGCATGCTGGATGGCAGGGAAGGGCATTCTGTGTTGAAGAAGAGCAGTAAAATGACTATAAATTAAAAACATATAATCTGACTGCATATAAGCCAGCAGGAGCCTGTAAAGCATATCTGGAACTGTTAAAAATGACCTTATTTCCCAGGAGAACTCATTACGCCAAGAGCACCCCTGTGGAGTCCAAGGAGCCCAGTGACATTTGATGAGTATCTCAAGGGCAGCTGTTTCCTCTGTCTGAAAGGAACATTGCTTTTCTCTTTTTGTAAAAGCAGTGCATACTTAAAAGGACAAGTTTAAAGGAGAAAAAAAAAAACCAAACATATATGTTATATTCACTTGGTATGTGAACACCTGCAGAAGTACTTGTCATGTTGACTGTAGGTCTTGGACAATTCTACAGTGAAGAAGCCTGAAACATCTGAATCATGGTGATTGATAGTGGAAAACTCCTGCTAGGGTGACATAAACTACTCAGTATTCAGACCGCAATAAATCTTTCTAGTCCTATTGTCCCTTTTTTCATGCAGGTAGTTTATCTCCAATGTACTTCTCTCTTTTCCTCCAAAAGATTGTTTCACAGTGCCCTATATTTTGACATTAACTTAACTTCTGTGAATCTTTATTTTCTTGTATAAATAATCAGACAGATTAAGTTGGGGTTTTGGTGTTTGTTTTTTCTTTTGTGGAATGGATGATGAGGAGGTATTGTATTTCCTCGATGCAACTCATTTCCTGAAATGTGCTGAATCAAGCCTTAAGTCTGTTCTGTAAAAATGTTCATCAGTTTACGAAATAAAACAAGTAGTGAGCTATAATGCTTCAGCTTTCTTGCTATTCATTTTTGCAACATTGAACAAAATTAATTACAAAGCCTTCATGAAAAAGAGGTCAGCAAAGAGCTTGATCAAACCAGTTAAGCTGGCCAAGAAGCTGGCAAAGCAAGAAGTACAGAGCATTGTATGGGCAGATGATACCTGCTCACTGTCTTACTAAAGATCCAGACTTTTCATGAGTGGCATTTTTTTAATCTGTGTACGAGGTGTCATATACAGAAGTCTCTGTTGAAAAGTAGTGGTATGGATAAGTTAAGGTTTTAAGGTTACCATTAGAATACTAGGAAACAGTTGGAGACACTCTCTTGAGTATTTGGAAATCAAGAAGCAGCTGTTTGATTACTGTAAATTGACAATTGTGTTGCTTAGACCTTTTTCTTAAGCTTTCAGACACTTTCTTCTCACACACTTCAGAAAATTAAGAAAACCTGCAGTGGTCTGTTTGACTGTTTTCATGCTAATGGGGTCTATTTTTTTTGAAAGATTAGTGTAGTTTACTTGACTGTCATACAAGCTGTCCTGCCTACCAAAATGGCAGAGCAATGTATGCAAGTCTCTGCATGAAGAAACTGGATAAAAAATAATGTCAAAATGATTTGTGTGATTTATATTACACAAGACTCAGATATTAGGTAAAAACAATTTGGTAAGTAACTTTCCCTATCAGAGAAAACAAAGACAAGCAAATTTTACACAAGCAGGAGAGAAAGGAAAATCGGAAACATACCTTTAGATTTCTTTTCCATGTATTTGTCTAACATTATTTTCCTTGGTTTCTCATGCAGATTATTTCTATCTCAGAATTGAAAAAAAAAGCCAAAGATTAAATCCACTGTAAGATATTTTTATTATTTTTAATTGTTTATGGAAGCCAGAAATTATTCAAGTTTTTTAAGTGTTACTTGAGCACTGTTCTGTGAAATTGCTCCAGTAATAATATTTTCTGGTGCTTTACTTCATGAGGATCTACATTATCCATATCATCAGTTAATCTTAGAGGAAGAAAGAGAGGTCTCAGTTCTTCTAATCATTGCTACTTTTTCTGTATTTCTCATTTTGGTACCCTGAGTTCTTTGTATGAAAAGTGAATACACATGAAAGGACTGAATAAAAGGTGCTTCTGTTTCAGTGGCTGGTGGGAATCTGTTAGTATTGATTGTATTTTGTCAGTCATAATGGTGGAAATTTGCAAGTTGAACACCAGGAAAAGTTAAATGTTCCCGAAGAAAGGATTTATCCATCAAATAAAAGGTAATTGTTGATGTTGCTATAGAGTTAAAATAAATACACTCAAGTTTAAAGCCACTAGTTGATGAAGGAGGAAGCTGCATGAATCAAAGAAAAAAACAGGGACTTTTTCTTTGTCTGTTATCTTTTACCTCAGAAAAATCAGTGAGTGCATCAAATCTATGAAGGCTTAAATAACACTTTTTTAAATACAGTAATTTTTCCTTTCTTAATATAAAATTGTTTGAGATTAAGTCATTTGTATCCTTAGTTTGACCTCATTTCAGGTTTGCAACATGTCAGACAAAGGGTCAAATTTCAGTAGTTGTATGTTGTGTTACTCCAGGGTTTTGGGGTTTTTTGTGGTGATTTTGATTTTTAATTGTGAAAAACAGTGTTTAGGAAGAGCTACCCAGAGTTTATTGGTTGTCTGACTACTGCATTCTCAGACTGAGAACCTGAATTTTTACATATTATCTGTATAGTTCTAAATAAAATAGTAAAAAACAAAATCTAGTACTACCATACATATTTTTTTATCTATTAGTTCCTTACTGAAATAAGTACTGAAGTCAAAACCTGTTGATCTTACCCTCACTTTGAATGATGCAATACTATAACCTTCATGCATTCAGAGAGAAATTAGCAAGGTACCATCATCCATTCTGAAATATTTTGTAGGTGAAACTAATAAGCTGAGATACAATTATTTAACATAGAGTTATAAACTGAACAATAACTTAGGAGCCAACTGTAAAGCTTTTATCTTCTAATTCTCATGGGGGTACTGTTTTACAGCCCACTGTAATCCTGTTATACAAACCTAACAGTGGGCTACTGATAAGCAGAGACCAGTCAATTCATTTACCAAAAAAGTTCAGATTTTTCAGGATTTCTATGCACAAAGTATGCTTTAATGAGAAGTACTGATAACAGTTATTTTTTTTAAACTAGAAACCTTTTTTCTGCATTTGCTGTATGAATCAGTAAGCCTGATTACTTCAGCAAAGTGAATATGCTTCTTAATGACCCAGGAGAGTAGCTGGGACTGGGCTGATGGAAAAAAATACAGCAGTGCCGTTTTCTCACCAAAGTACTTGTGGAGGGGTCCAGCTGAGTAAAGCATGCTAAGGATAGCAGTATCATGGAGATAAATAGGCTATCAAAAGACAGAAGAATCCTCAGGGCTTTCTTTAACCACTAGTGCACTTGAAGAAGCAAAACATTTGTTCCAAAGACAGGCACTGAGTTTCTTGGTTTAATTATATGGGATTGTCCCTTTACTCTTAGCATACCTAAAATAAGCCATCTCGAGACAGTGGTTAACCACAGCAATTGTAGCTTTTTCTTGCCTGACCTAGAAAATGGGGAAACAAGCAAACTCTTTTACTCTCATCTCTTAACAAAGCAAAAAAATCTAAGCACCCCTTCCCATAGACCCAAAACATTAAAGAAGCATTAGGCAACGTGGACAACATTCTTGTAATGAGCTGTCAAAATACACCATGCTTTTTCTCAAATACATATAGACACATATATGGCAGTGAAGAGCTTCCCAAGTATATTCTATTGGTGCTGCTCTGGCTTTGATAAGATTATGACTGTCTTCTTGAGACAGCAAGCTTGAAAAGGGGAGAAAAGAACAACTGCCCCCAAACCCTGAATTCTTAGTTCTTGTGAGTTGTCTTTTTTTTTCTTCTTTGTTCCTTGGAAGATGTACAGACCTGCAAAGGTTTGTTACCTCACTTATAGTCGAATTTCATTGTCATTAGTATGACGAGATGGAAAATAACATGCTGTAACTGGCAGCTTTGTAAATAGATAGCAATTTGCAAGTCATATATGTTGACATCTCTGAAAGTTCTTACTTCTTTTATTCTCAGAAAAATCAGTTTTGCACACAATAGTCAGAATGGTCTTAAGAAGCAAAAAGATAGTCCCCATATTACATTTACGGTGAATATTTGTTTAGAATTGCTCTAAGTCTTGATAATTGCAAAATTTGCTCCCTTGGCTTCTACTTACTCAATATTCATCCACCAGGAACACTAGAAAGTTTGAACTATCAATATCTCTTTCTTGATTCTGGGAACTGTATGATTCACTAAAATTTATAGTTCTATTTCTCAGTGACTTGTATTTTTATTTCATTACCAGCTACCTTTGCGGAAGAAATAAGAAAAAGAGGGTCAGTACTATTTTTGGTAATAATATACCAGGATTTGTCGTGTAAGCCTTAGCTGGAGTATCTAGTTGCTAAATGTTTTCCTTTGTATGCAGCTATCCTTAGCACAGTCTCAACATTGTCTTTCACAAGCTTGTACTACTGTGGTTCTATTCATACAAAGCACTTAAAAAGTAGAATACAAAAGAGAATTCTAACACAGCTGTTGAAGATAATAAGCTGATTTAATTTCTTAATTAAAATCGTAGCTTGCTGTTCCATTTGCTGCAGCACTCAGCTCCCTGGGCCATTCCTATGAAGGCATCTTCTGTTGTGCCAAGTCAGAATCAGACATACACCATGTGTCTTATACAACTATTATCCATCATAAAATGACATAATTTTGTGTTCACTGCCTCTTTTGGTGCCCCACAATGGGTTTGTGCTGGCCAAACAGCTTCCAGTCAGACATGGAAAGGTATAACTCCATGTCATCTTGAGATGGAATGAGCCACAGTTTTGGTGAGCTGCAGTTCCCTCCTCACTGCTTTTCCCAAGAGGTGTTTTTTTTTTTTTTCCATGCTAGTATTTTTCCTAAATCTTTGATTCTGCTTCCTACTGTAAAAGTAAGTTTTGTATTGCCTCTTTCATTTCCATGCTTTTTCTTTACTTACACATTCTTCTCCTCCATGCCCTGGTGAAAGCATAGTCATGGTTTCATCATTACATTGTTTCATTAAAATTGGCCCAAGTCATATATTTTTACTGCCTTCCATTGCATATTTAAGAAGAAAAAGCATCAGAACCACTGCTTATATTCATTATGATTATACAAGTGCTTGAATCGTAGCACTTGTACAGTGCTTGAAACTAAACAAACACTTCTGATTTCCCAAATTAGGTTTGGCAGCTGTGATATGGGCTTTTGGTTATAATTTTTACATTGTGACTGAAAATGCAGTTAAAATTTAGCAGGAGTAGGCTGTTTGGAGCTAACAGATTGCTTCATCTTATTGTCATCAGAACAAATTCCTTTCCTATTTCAACAGCCTTGACTGGCTTAGCAAATGCTGGTTTTCAGCTCTCTATGTAGAAATGCTCGTTCTCTGTACTCTCCAGTTATAGCATTGCTAGATCATGGAATCATGTGCATGTGAAAAGCATTGGTTCAATACCTTCACATTAGGGGTTCCGTTTGTTGTAAAGTGTGGCAAGTAATGCTAGAGGAAAAATATCATTGAGAAGGATTTCCAGGAGAAAAGAAAAAACTTTCCCTAGTGATTAGTGCTGTTTTGCCAAATACTAATCTTTATAACTCAAGATAAAAATACCCTAAAACTTCTGCAAATGTGCCATCTTCATTTAAAAATTTTGATTGCCCATATTTTAATATTAAAAATTTAAAAGTTGTTACATGGGTTCCAGAACTCTGAGCTCAATTTATAGAAGATGGTTAATTTCAATATCGTCTTCTCAGGCCATAAATTTCACACATTATGAATATGAATAGCTGGAAGCAATGTTCACTTTTCTTGGTTTTAAATTCCATTGCTTTCCATGGTGTCATTTTTTCTCCTCTGAAAGGAAAAAAAAGGAAGAATGACTGTCATAGGAAAACTCTGTAATGCCTCACAAAAGAAACATATCTACTTCTCTCACTCTTAGGATAAATAATTTGGGGGTTTAAAACTCATTTTTGGCATGCTATTCTCTTCTATTTACACTTTTAAGAGTACCTTTGTGAATGCCTTTCTTAAAGTGTGATTTTTCTGATGATAGCACAAAGGCTTTTCAAAACACACTGCAATCCACGTGAGTGCTGGTTATCTCTTTGCTGTCATTTAATGTTCACAGTATGAGAAATAGAATCGTGGTATGTGCCACCTTGCTCAGCAGTGTGGTGGGAGGGAGTTTATTTTCCCTGAATACTGTGCACAAGGAAAAAGAGGAAAAACTCTGTTTAAGAAAGCAACTTTTTGGAATAGTCTTGTTTATTAGTCTCCATCTTCTCATGAGTGCAACTTAAAAAATTTCTTACCTTAAAAAAGAGGTGTTTTTTAAATTTGTCTGTTACACTCATATTCCTCCTCAGTCTGAAAGTCTTATAAATCGTAGTGCCAAGGAGAGGAGGTTGTCAGCATAGTGGCATGGGTGTTTGTGGACAGGCAGAGGTATTTCTATTTTTCATTAAACAAAAAATATAAATGTGGTTCATCACCAGGTTTTCCCCAGTTACTCTTTCTCCTGCTGGTCTTCCATACATATATACGATAGTTATAATGAAGAGCTAAGCCTCTGGGCTTGTTGCTATTCATTTCTTTCAGCTCCAGGTTTCCTGATCACTTAACCTTGCCTCCTAGTCCATTCTAAAATTTGCGTCCCCGTAGCCTACACTATGATTTACTACATGGCAATGTTTAAGTATCTAGTGTTGTTAAAACATGCTGGTTTGAAGCTCCAGCAAGTCCAAACAAAACCTGCTACAATGTGACCAGATCAAATTCTGTTTCTCTTTGTGCTTCACCATAACATGTCTATCAGTTTCTGTGGTAAAGCTTTCCTATTCTTACTAAATTAATCTGGACTTCATGATGAGAAATGGATATTGTGTTCTAACTTTATATATTCAGAAATATCTGATTTGGTGCTTTGTCTTCATTTGTTGTTTCACCCCCTTTTTCTTTCAGAGCAGGCACATGAATAAATACTTCTCTAATCTAACAATTTACTGTGCTTGAATTTCTCAGCTTGTCTCTTATCTTCTGCCTGTAGAAAGACGAATCTTTGTATACTCTTGGCTCCCTGCTAGGAGTTGTTTACAACTAATGTCTTCCCTAGTCATCCTTTCCTTTTGATGTGTATTGGTAGGGGACTCTTTTTATTTTTAAAGCCACTTTCTTTTCCTCCACAATTTCTCAGGAGATTATTTCTCTGTGTTTCACCTTCTCCTCAACATGACTGTTTTAAATATTTCTTTCATGACAGTTCTTTACACAAGCTCTTCTCAAAATATAAGAACATTACTTTAAAATACTCTCCAAATTGTTTTGCAAAACCTCAAAATATGTCTCACTGTTTCTCATTTTCTCACTCATTTTCTGATGTTTTTTCCTCATTTTATTATCTTCAGTGGAAAAGTTGTGTTTGCTGCTTAAAAGAGTGCATTTTCCAGGCCAGCTGCCATATTTGTTCTTAACCTTTGGGAAAACTCAGTTACTATCCAGGCAAATAAAGAAGCCCTGGTCTACTTGAAGTCAGACCTCTCAGATCTGACTTTTGAACCATTACATGCTGGCTACCATCGGGTGCAGGCTTATGAAAGAAATGTACCAGGAATGTAGTTTGGGATGAAGTTTGTATTCGGTACTCAGGCATGAATCAGCAGTGGTTCCTTGTCACTGGTAAAAGCTTCATACTATGACTGTAGAAACCCCTTGAGTCCTATTTCATCTGGTTACTTATCTTTCTATTCTGTGTTTCATGATCTAAACAGTAGGGCATACTAAATTCTTGAATTTGTCGTGCTTGTCCTTGTAGACTTATGAAATGCAAACATCTGTCTTCTCTCTCCTTTTAAACCTGGATGGTAGTTCCATAGCAACTGAGCTAACCAAGGCAAAAAATAAAGAGTGTTGCTTCATTGATTGGAATGAAAAACTAGTGCAATCTGCTGCAAAGAACTCTTCCCAGTCAGATCTCTAAAAGCTCATATTATAGCAATATTTTCAACTGATGTTTTCAGTTATTTAGGGGAAAAGAAAATTTTTGTTGGGGATTCAGCATGCATGTTCTACTGTAGTAATGTATGGCAGAATTATGGGATGCTGTAACAAATCTGTTTGCCTAAAGGCCCTTAGCGTCAACCAGTAATATATTTAATGATGCCAAATGATCATTGTTAATGATGATCCTTATAAATTTTACAGGATTATTTGTGCTGTTAGCTTGAAGGTGTAAGATTACGCTGCCAGACCAGGTGAGACTCTGGAGAGAGCACAGTACAGATCCCTCCAGAAATCAGTTCTACCAGAAAGTTTTCCCAGTTTCCTGATAATAAAACTGTTCACTGGGAACCAATCTGATTGATTGGACACCTAAGCTAGATATATAAAGCTAAGGGAATAGTCACCATTTTGTCTTCATTTCCTCCTCTTCCCCTTTCCCCATTATTATATTCTTAGTTCATAATAAGTCAAATTTTTGGATCATATATAGTGGATTGTTAATTCAAGCATAGCTGGAAGCTTTTAGTGGTTATTTCTGGGCATTCTGGAACATGAACCTTAATCTTCATGGGCTGTATTTTAGAAGGGATGACAGACTCATTTTCCAAAGTTTAATTTGATGAAAGACTAGTTCTATCTGTTATATCAACTATAGCAGAGTCTATTTGGTATCAGTCAACAATATAGTTTTTGCTAAATATTATAGCTGTTATATATGTTATGTTGCCCATATAGTGGCCATTGTGCTGTTATCTGTCTCTTCAAATATTCATTTTGTATTGGACAACTTCTTGCTTTGCTCAGAGCATGCTAATCGGGAATGTAACCCTGAAATGTAGCTCAGTCCAGACAACTGTGATGTGAAAGTGGGTGTTTAGTCTAGAAAACAAAACAGAGACATTGCTATCCAATCTGAATTACTGGGAAACATTTTAGATGTAAAAGGAGGTGCCATTCTAAAATAATAAAAACTTAAAACTCTGTACACAGTAATGTTTACTATCTTGGCAAATACACTGCAAATTCTTCTCAAATTAATAATTTGCAATCATTTATATGAGATATTCTTTAGTCTCTTGTGATAAGTGGAATGTTGTTTTTAAGGTATATTTACACTTTTTTAGTTGGAAGATTTCCACAAGTTTAAGGTGAATGTTTATTTTGGTGTCAGTCCTAAAGAAGTATGGACTTGAACATAGCTTCCCTGTATTGCCAAATAAGTGAAAAGCGGTGTTGGGAATACAAAACATCATTTTTCTTGTTCTTCTGAGTTTTTCCCGAGCCTTAACAATGACTAGTGATGATGGCAGCTATGAAGGCTGCTAATAGGTGAGCCAATATATAACTTTTGTCATTACTAGAATGTCCTAAAAATCAAAAGTCTGTTTTCCTTCAAATAATTTGTAGTAGAATTGGCTTATCTCAACAAAATCTCAACAGAGTAGGCCACATTCTTGCTATGGCTCCTTTCTTCTTTGCATCTATTTCTTTGTCCTGTACAATTTTCCCAAATGCATACTTGTTCTTCATATTCTTTTCATAATTTTCTTACTTAATTCCCATGAAAACATAAGTTTCTCCCTGTATTTTTTCCCTTCAGATCTTTTACACATAACTTATGGTTATCCCCATTGCAATATTTGCTTTTAAATTGCTTTTTCACATTGCAATAATAACAAAAAATAAGCATGATCTCTAGGGACACATATATGTGAAAAGGAAGAAAATTATTATTACAATTTTACTTTATTGTTTCTCTTTCTGCTGTGGCATTAGCACTTACTCTGTACTAACTTTCCCAAAACATCATGAGATATTCATCCAAGAGTGGCTGAACCAAGAGCAAAATTCTTGTCCACAGTGCTGGTCTCCCAACTTCTATGATGTTGGTGATGGGAAAGAAGCATCAAAAAGGAAAAGGGTGCCATGATATGAACCCATCTTCTTGAGATATTCTGATTTTCATTTGTGTTTATGAACTACAGGATGTTCTAACTCTGGAGTCAGGAAAATATTTGAACACTTGAAGCAAAATCAGAATTTGTAGCAGTGAGCCTTTCAAAGGGACATGGATAAAGTTCCCCAGAATATCTCACCCTTTTAATTTAGCTCCTGTGTTTTCCTTAAGATGACCGGCAGTAGAGCTTCCACTGGGCTTCTGTGTGGCAGAGCACTGTGATTTGTAACCAATGCTGTGATTTTTCTAGCTCAGATTACCTCCACGTTGAGTCACAGAAAATTGTTAGTTACTTGTATTCAAAAGACCTAAAAGTTTGAAATAGTAAGTTACTGACAAATGAAAATGAAATGGTAATTATGTTGCTAACTTGATAGCAATTTCTGAATGTTTCTCTGTGCAGGAAAATTGTACCAAAGCACTGAGAAAATGAAGGCTGCATCAGGTTCAAACTTGTATAAGGTTATGCTCCTGAGCCTTTGTCTGGAAATTTCCTAGCAGGCAGTCTTCCTGGCCTTCAACCTCAAAGTGGTTGAGGCAACCAAGTACAAAGTCCTGCCCATGTGGCACCCATAGAACTGGAGACCTAATAGCCCTGTCTGAAATCATACATGCCATAAATAGGCAAACACCTCCAGAGAACTCCACCAGTGTACCTTACACATGAACTCTCTTCTGATATTGTCAGTCTTTCAGAGACAAATATACTGGATTTTGCATATGTCACCTGTGGCACTAGATTTTGTTGAGTGGACAAAGAATGGACACTTGAATAAATTACGTTAATTTTTTATTTGTAGAGGAAACAGTTAGTGAAGCAGAAAACTCTCAAAATTAGGGTCATGGTATTTATGTAAACAGAAACAATCACAACTGTTGTTGTATTCCAAGCATTAGAAACCCCTCATCAGATGCATGTACAGAGTATGGAGTTTGTAGACTAATCTGTTTAGGCTCTGCAAGTATCAGTGCAAGGGGACCAGTCACACTGAAATGGGAAAAAATATATGAAGTAAGATGAGGTCTATGGTCTCATCTCAGATGCTCTCCTTTGCATCCCTGCAGACTGTAGAAAGTAATTTATATCCATGTTTATAAAAATTAGTCCTGTAACTATTCCTTATTAAGGTGTAAATTTTTGGATCTCGACAAACACAATCCCTAGGGTTAAGTGTGGTTTTGGTGGTAGTGAAATAACTGACTGCAATACTTACCATCACAGGACAATAACTAATAGTTTAGTCAGGCAGACATGATTTTCCTAAAGCCTATTTTCTGCAAGTGTGAATTTAAATGCATTGTAAAATAAAAAAATAAAAAAAAATATGGTGCAGACATAACAGTTTCATAGCAATTGTATCTATGTAGTCTGACTTTTTGCCCTAAACCTTTACCTCGTATTGTTAAGGGCTGGTTTACAGACCCAAATATGGTGCAGGCAATAAAGACTCAGCCTATCAGTCATGTTGCTCAAAATACTCTCATGTTGACACGTATTTGAGGAAACAAGGTCCTGAGAAAATCAGAGGATCACTCCGGCTTTGTGTTTATGATGTTTTACTTTACATTTTTTTCATAATTATAATATCTGTTGAAAAGTTGTTCCATCTCTAGCAGCTTTCAATATCTCCTCCAGCAGGCATTTGTCAAAAGATAGAATTGGAAAGACTACTCTTATTATCTTGTAGTATCGATCAGTCTACAGCCCAAATAAGGGACAGTAATGAGCTATTGCATTGCTTCCACTCTGACAGTTTGCGTATAGTCTGATTAGAAAGAACAGATAATGTTCTGGAAAATTTCTCATTTCAGAGGATAAGAGTACTTGTCCTTAACTGGTTAACACCTTGTGAAAACATCAGCCAAGCCATGCTTTGCTAGTATGAGAAACTGTGAAATGTTTGATCTGCCTTGTTACTTTTCCCTGCTTTGTTTAGATAAAGGGGTTTTAGCAGAGGAGAGAGGAGTTTCGTGTCTTCTTGGTGTCTTCTCCTGCCCTCCCTCATTCCCTTCAATGTCTCTAGTTTGTAATAGGCAGTAATGTTCTCTGAACTGGTTTGGGCTGAAGCAGAGACAAACAGCTGTTGGGTGGGAGAGGCCTTTGCTCGCACTTTTTGCCATGGGAACCAGAGTCAGTGACTGGACTGTTTACCTGTGGCCAGGTCAGGCTACCCGAACTGACAATGTGGTGTTCCATTCCTCCTGCCTGCTCAGCATGAAAGCTGCAGGATGCAGAGGGTCAACATGGCTCAGGGTCTTCAGTTCTTCTCTGATGGGCTCTTCTCCCAGAGCATTTCAGCTCTTCTTTAATGGGCTGCTGCTTCAATGGCTCTCTTTCTTGACTGGTGTCTAAGGAGGACACTGCACTTACTTCACCTGTCTTCTGTCCCTGCTCAGTGCATTCCAGTTTTTGTCACTGAGATCAGTCTACAGACATCCTAGTGCCTGTCAGTGACATCTTCCTTGGAACTTGATTGAATGTCATATTTATATTGTATCTATTTAATAAAATCTTTTTCGTGCATTATTCTATGTTATTATTAATTCTTTATTGAAGGATTATTAATATTATTAACTCTTTATTGTTTTCTAAACTTGTAAATTGCTATCTCCCTTCTTACTCAGAGTGAGAGGTAGGAGAGAACATCCATTATGTCACTGGGCAATCTGGTGTCCAAACCACAGCATTCTTTCAATACGTTCCTGTAAGGACTTTGTACAAAAATTTAATAGACAGTTAAGTCACATGATTGCTTAATGACCACTGGGCACTGACCACTCTCATCAGCAGAGATGAGAGGGAACTTACATACCTATACTCAGCACTGGTGAGACCACACCTGGAGTATTGCTTCCAGTTCTGGAGCCCTCAACACAGGAAGGATATTGAGCTATTGGAGAGGGTCCAGAGAAGGGCCACGAAGATGGTCAAAGGGTTGGAGCAACTGCCCTATGAGGGCAGGCTGAAGGAGTTGGGGTTGTTCAGCCTGGAGAAAAGAAGGCTCAGAGGGGACCTCATAGTAACTTATCAGTACCTGAGGGGGTCCTACAGAAAGGCAGGGGAAGGAATTTTTAACATAATATCGGATGGGAGGACTAGAAACAATGGATATAAATTGGAGGGGGATAGATTTAGACTAGACATAAGAAAGAAATTCTTTACAGTGAGGGTGGTGAAATACTGGAACAGGTTGCCCAGAGAGGTTGTGGATGCCCCATCTCTGGAGGTGTTCAAGACTAGGCTGGACAGGGCACTGGGCAGCCTGGTCTAGTGGGAGGTGTCCCTGCCTATGGAACTCGATGATCTTTAAGGTCCCTTCCAACCCAAACTATTCTATGATTCTATGAATGGTGTCAGAAACTTCCCTGTTCAAAGTGGAATGAACTCAGGGTGTTTAAAAGGTTTTTGTCAGCAGGTGGAAGCTGTATCAGAAGACATAACAGTCTGATGGTTGGGTCACTCCCTAGGATGTATGTGGGTGTTGCTCAAGCATCAGGGCAGAACTGAGAAAAACAGACTGAAATCTTTACAAACTTCCCAGCTTTAAATAAAGCTTTCCCTGAATGGAAATTACTTGTTACACTCTTTGTAATATTCAAAGCAGATAAAAGTGAGTGTTTATAGCACCATGGAATTGCTGCTAACACTTATTGGCTCTGTCTCAAAATTTACGGTAACATATTTTTCCAAGTGCAGCAATTAGCCATCAACCTTTATGAGGATGTTGAAAATGAAGTACACATTAAATAGGAGGAATAAAACAATCTGATGATCACAAAGTATTATGGTCACTCTATAAAAGTGTACATTCTTATGTGACACTTAAAAAAAAATACACAGCAAATCATACAGGGAGGAGAAATATCTGAATTCAAATGGTTGTGCTGGTTGGAGGGGTTTCTTCTCTTAAGATACTTGGTCTAAAAAAGGGTTTGTCTTGCTGAGGGTAGCTGCTATTTACTAGCATATGGCAACCATAATTACCCCTGAGGTTTCCCAGGAGAGAAATGCTAAGGCAAACTTCTCCCCAGTCTGTTGGGGAAAAGCAGTGGAGCTACAGCTGTCTGATGACTGCTCAGGCTACCCTCCCAAACTCAGACCTGCCTCTCTCTATTTCCCCCCATTAGTGGGGGGGAAGATGTGTGAGTTTAGCTTAGTGCTGCTCTCAGTGTGTTTGCCACCTTTGAACCTTTCAGGGATGGTCTTAGTTCCTACTGCCACCACATATGGATTCGATGCTGTGTGTCACTAACCATGGTTGTGACTATTTGCCCAGTGGCTTGGAGGAATCAATATGGTATCATCAGCCTCTGTACCCTCTTTTGCTTACTTGTCTGAATTTTTTTCCTTTACTGTAGTTCACAAGTGTTTTGTCTTTAAATAGCTGTAGATGAATTTCTCTGCAGTGCCTGTCATTTGTATCTCTCACAGAGAGATACAAATCCTCATGGAAAGGAATTAAAGAAAATGCCATATACAAAGTATATCATAGTTAAAATTTGTAGTTAATAATAGCACTTCAAATTAACTTAAATTCTATCTACTTGATTCTGTGAGTTGAATTCTTTCCTCCCTTCTTCCAAAAGTTTCTTTATCAGTAGTGTATTGGGATTTGATATTTAAAATTTTGGTTTTTCCTATGTTTGGCAGGGAAGGGTCATTCAGAATATCCTACTCACAAAAAGTAAAATTACATTTAGGAAAGAGGAATGCATATGTGCACATATACACCCAAAGACATTCCAACTCTGCTGCTTTCTTAACAGGAAATTTATGCTCTCTCACCTGTGCTTAGTTTTCATCATCTTTTGTAAACTAAGTGGCTTTAAAATGAAGGCAATCAGCTATTCTATGTAAGAGCTGCAGAATAGTAATCATGGCTTTGCCTGGGAAGCTTAGATTCTTGTGAATTTATCTGCATTTATATATATATGTCTTTAATAAGAGGTGGTTTACTACAGTATTTGTTTTAGGTTCCTACGCCTTGCTGTGGACTTGGCAAGTCAGTATCTGATTTGGATTTATTGAAGCAGATATTAAGCAGATAGAATGGACTGACATGTCTGTAGTGGTTCCATAGCTGTCTGAATTATTGTTAAAATACCAGCACTGGCATGTCGCTAATTTAATACACATTTCAGCAGTAACCGTGGTAATAAAATCTGAAATGCCTCATTCTCCTCTCATTAAAGTCTGAAAGGGAAGAGAAGGAGATCTGTATCAATAAAAACATAGAGGTGTTCCTGACCAACATGAAAGTATTCTTTTATCTAACACACAAAATAAAAAAGACTCATATTGTTGCTTTAACAAGATACCTATTTCAGGATGCTTTCCTTTTAAGCAAATGTGATACTCTGACACAATTCTTCATGCACTTGAGTGGTTAACTGCAACGCTGTCTTTCCAAAGGACTGCATCTTATTTCTTAAATATGCATCTGAAGAGAGAGTCAAAAGATGGAAGTAACTTGGATCTGAAATTCAGAAAATAAATAAAAATGGGATTAAAAGCATGAGTTCCAGGCTCAGAAACCTCTCTGGGTTTTGAAGACTACCCTGTACTTCAGTGGATGGAAGGCAGGCACTTCAGGACCTTAGTGAGTAAATAGCATCAGCAGATGAGGCATGAAAGGTTATGCACTTGGGCTGGAAGAACCCCAGGCACCTTTACAGGCTGGGAGGAGTGGTCCTTGAGAACAGCTCGGCAGAGAAGGACCTGGGGGTCCTGATGGACAAGAGACTTAACATGAGCCAGCAGTGCGCTCTCGCAGCTCGGAAAGCAAATGGGATCCTGGGCTCCATCAGGTGCAGGGTGGTCAGCAGGGATAGGGAGGTGATTGTCCCACTCTACTAGGCTCTTGTGAGGCCCCATCTGGAGTACTGTGTCCAGTTATGGAGTCCTCAGTACAAAAAAGACATAGAGATTTTGGAAAGGGTCCAGAGGAGGGCCACGAAGTTGATCAGGGGGCTGGAGCACCTCCCCTATGAGGACAGGCTAAGGGAGTTGGGCTTGTTCAGCCTGGAGAAGAGAAGGCTGCGGGGTGACCTCATTGCAGCCTTTCAATACCTGAAGGGAACC
>VZTY01023691.1:71243-86364 GCA_013400935.1 Turnix velox | reverse complement strand
AGAGCATCAGACAAGCTTATATACAGCCATGGTTAACCATGCCCACTAGTCACACTCCGATTGGTCACATGTTACATCATCAATGTCGAACCCCCCCCTTGTGGTTTCTCGCTTTTCTCCTTCCGGCACAGTTGACCACGAGTTCCTTGTTCACTAGTTCTCAGCACTCCCCCAGGCCTCCAAGGACATACACGACCGTCAAGGTCGTCACGCGGCTATGGCTCCAACCTGGCGAGGTCTGCCTCAGGCCTTGATCGATGTTTTTGTCTTGCTCCGAGAACTTGATGGCAGTCGTTAACTCCCTAGCCTGTGCCCATCCCCCAACAGGAGAGTGGTTAGGTCCTGGAGCAGGCTGCCGAGGGAGGCTGTGGATGCCCTGTCCTTGGAGGTGTTCAGGGCCAGGTTGGACGGGGCCCTGGGCAACCTGATCTAGTAAATGTGTTTGTTTGGTGGCCCTGCTAGGCAGGGGGGTTGGAACTACATGATCCTTGAGGTCCCTTCCAACCCGGGTCATTCTGTGATTCTGTGATTCTGATTCTGTGATTCTGTGTGAAGGAGCCCCAGCACAGACTCTGCATCAGACAGAGGCTAGTTCTGCACAACATACTGATCTCTAGGATTGAGCTGCCTTTCCCAAAGCTACATTTCAGGAATAAAAAGGGTTAATGCTATCTCACAGCATTACCCTTTTTTAACAGGTCTCACAAACTATTTCAGCTGCTTAAGAGACAAGTACTTTCTTTTAGCTTACGTGTACCTCCTGAATCAGGGTGCTGGTTTTGGGTTGAACTGACAGTAACAGAAGACAAGTTTGAAATCAGTGGGAGTTTGGTTCTCTGTAAATCTTCTAAAGCTAAAAGTTATCTTCTGAGCAGTGCAGAGAGAAGTTCCTTTTTTTTTCTCTTAGTGTGTAAGTAAATAGGGAATATACCACTGTGCTTATAGTAGAATGGTTCAGTAGGGGGTCAAACATCTGCTCAATTGAGCAGCCCATCACCAGGAATATATCTAATTAATCCTGCTGTGCTGTGAAGAGGCATCAATTCTATCAAACTTTTTGGCCAGTCTTCCACATTTTTCAACAATTATATGCTACTAACATATTGTAGGAAGAGTTGAAAAAATAATAGGGTTGAAAACAAATGCATTTTTTTGAGATTTATATTAATGAATTTGTCACTTGGGCATTTAGTTTTAAGATTAACCTATCTTCATGTTATCCTGCAGCATAGAAAGTCAGAATTTTGCTGAGACCTGGTTACACACTTAAAGTAATGATGTTACAGTTATCCATTTTAAATGTCTTAATTGATTGTTTAACACCTAAGAATGATGCAGTATGATAAAAATATCTTGGTATTGGTAGACACCACTCGAGTGTTAATTACTGTGGGAAGCAAAAGTAAATTTAAACTTGAGGGTAATTAAATTCTCATGTGCAGTGATTATTTTATCAGTAAAAAATGTAAGTTCAGTTTATCTGCTTCTCATTAGCATTGAACAGGCACTCTAAAATCTGCTAATGAGACCTTTAATCCACTGAAACTTGGTATTTTCTAAATAATTTGACGTAGTGATTGTGTGTGAACAACTTATAATTATAAATAAGTACAAGTATTCAAGCAAAGGATAACAGCATACCTACAAAGGCATTCATAGTAATTTCAGTTCTCTTAAACATATCTCTAAAGAAAGTATTTAATTCAAAATTGCAAGGACTTTTTTGTCAGCTTATTTCTGGTATACTGGTAAAGTTAAGATTCATTGAGAAAAATACTAGTTGCATCCTATGTTCAACTAAGACACTAAGGAAAAATGTTGTCTCAAAAACATTTGTCTATAATGCCTTTTCAAACCTCTATGTATTCGTGGTAGTTTAGAGATCCAGTTAAAAGCTATCTATTTTCCCCAGGAAGAGAAAAGAAGGGAAACATCTATGATGACTAACTTACTAAAAGTAATTGGGGGAAAAAAAAAAACCAACAAAAAACCTACAAAAAATCTTCACAGTGTGCTCTGTGATGTCCAACTCTATTGCAGAAAAGGATGAAGTATCTCCAAATTTCTTTGACCCCTTCTGGAGGGAAAAAGTCTCTCCCTATACAATTTTGTTTTGGTCAATTTTCTTTACTCAAAAGGAAGATGGGAAATGTGTGTTTCTGAAGTTTTATCACAAGTATCCCATATCCCATCAAGATCTTTTTTTTAAATTTACCCTTTTGAAAAATTTGCTTTATTAACTTTTATAAGAACTTGAAATAAACAACAAAGGCTGCAAAGGGAAGCTTTAAAATACAGCTGAAAAACATCATTGAAACTCAGAACAAGGTAAAATCTTGTTTAAGGCGCTTTTATAATTTGGGGATTTTAAAGCACGTTTTGAAATTCTGCATTGTCAAAGTATCCCTTATCAGGTTTAACTTACCTTATCAAATAACAAAAAAAAAGTGCTGTTAAAATTTGCTGGAACTTCATTGAGTTGTGCTCCTTCTGCTGATGAAGATTTTTGTTGAAGTTTTTTTCCTCCTACGTTGGAAAATAGAATAGATTTTAAATCTGAAGCATCAAGAGTCATGTCTTTTTTATGAGTCCTAGCATTCCATTAGAAAATTTCTCATCTCTTGCAACCTCTGGTTATGTCAGGAAGGGAGTTGTCTTGTGTAATCTTGAAATTTAAATTATGCATAAATAATTTTGGGGTGATTTTGTGTGAATGATGGTTAACTTTTTTTAAAACTTTTCATCCTATAGCCCATTGTGCTGTACTTAACATGTCAAGATTTTAAAACTGTGTGGGCTTTAACTTTTTGTTACACATGGAGCAAGCAGATTTTCAGAGGAATCTGGCTTTTTTATATTTTCAGATTTAAAAAGCAAATGGCACAAATGACAAACACATGGTAGGACAAAAATAATAAAAATACTGTCAAGATATCACAGGTTTTTCGTGGCTTAAAAGTGCTGCAGTAGCATTTGTTTTGTTCTCCCTTTGCTCCAGTGTCTGACAATATTTAAACATAAATTTATATATGTTCTTTCATAATAGTCTTCTAGGAAAGTAGTATAGTTTCATCTGAAGAAGGTCAGCTGGAAAAGGGGAAGGTCTAAATGCTTGATTTAAGGGCCTCATTAAGATTAATGTTGTTCTTACCTAAGACAGATTGCAAATATTAGATTGAGTAAAAAACTGTGTGCTTGACAGATCTTCTCATTCACATTTCACAAATCCCTGTCTGAGCAGATGAAGTATTGATATGGGATTGGAAGGAGCTGTGGTCAGCTGAGGACATTAGCCATGTACAGATTCAGGTAAGATAAATGTCATTAGGAAATGATTCATCTTTATTATCCATTCTATAAATTTATGAAGTACTAGTGCTGATACAGTATAGTGCTAATGCATGGAAATAGCTTATGTCCTGGGACTTGCTGTGACATCAGGGGTGAAAATGCAATTATATTCTTGTTGGTATATGGGCTATGTGAACGGTTTTCATTAGTGGCTTTTTTCAATGGCTTGCTTTGTGGGGGTGAGCAAGTCACATGTCAGGAAAATGAGGTATCTGGCACTTGGAATTTTCAAAGTAACATCCCTATGGAGATGGTGGGCAACAAGCTTTCTTATAGATGAACTCTGATCTTGGCATGAACTCCTTTAGGACTAAGTTCATCTGAATCTTTCTCTTCTTCAGATTTAGTAGCTTTCCTTCCTCAACTCCACTTTTCATAAAAATCCATCAGCAAGGACATTTTAAAAATAAACCTTACCAGTTGTTCTTCAGGGAAGAGAAAAGTGACAAACTGCATAAGATAGGTATTTGCTTGATCTGTAGTAAAAGTCTCATAGAGAAAGGGATTGTTTCCCAAGGATTCCCCAAACTGGCATCTTTCTGTCAGTCTTGATGATAAAGTGCCATTTAATCTTTCCTTTTGCCCCTCACCCCATCCTGAAAGCATCTTCTTTTAAAGTTCAAAATCTCTTTTTTTTCCCAGCACAGTATTAAAAACATTTTGATCTTGTTATATGTGGCTTATAATGTCTTCCCACATAGCTGCCAAAAGTCGGATTCTATGTTTCACTATTTGACTAATTAGAATTTTAAAATTTAGGCCAATACTTACAGGGAAGGGACTCTCTTTCCTCTGTTTGACACAGAATGTAGGTTTGTGTTCACTACAGACTGACACCAAGCAGCTGGAGATTCTTATTTTCTCCTACCCTGCTGTTTCACAATGAAATATGTTGGCTAGGAAGCCACGGTGAAAGGGCTGCCAACCTGATGAAAATATTCAAGCTCTCAAAAATATCCTGATGCTAAATCAGGAGGAAGCCAGGACCTTTCAGTTTGTTATGAGAAGTCAGTGACAACAGCCTAGTGGGAAAAAAAGAGCATCATCTGATACTGGGAAGATGAAGAGTTAAATCCTAGCTCTGCATAGTTTGGAATCTGAACTTGGATAGTGTCACCCAATTAAGGAATACCCTTATTATGTGGACATTGGCTATCTGAGGATACATGATGCCTTATTCATCCTTCCACCCTGACTTTCTTTCAGTGTAATAATCCATTCTGAAATATCATAAACCTTTTCACAGATTGAAGTTTACTTTAAAAATTTCAGTGAAAAGAATTTCAGTCAATCTTCATTTTCTGTAAAAGGAACATGTTAGTATAAGATCCTCTTCTCAAGTAAGCCAATTTTATATTTTCACCTTGAAGGACTAGAATCCAGTGTATAGCTTTTTCTTTTCCCTGGTTCACTTGATACATTATTTGAATGGTCTTGAACTGGCTACAGATTTATTAATCCACAGATGTCCATTGAGACTGACTACGCTGACAGTGATCGGATACTGTAATATGTTAGACCAACAATGGACTGGGGACCATGGAGCTTCCCTCCTGCACTGAAAAATTAATTAAGCAAGAGAATGGAGTCAGTCTAATCTTTTAATAATAGTCCTCTTAGGCTATGTTACAGACAAACTCTATTAAGAAAGAGATTCTTTTCTTGAGCATCTGGCCTAATCTGAGCAGAGAATGAAGTCTATTCTATGCTATTCTATGGCAGAATAGTATTTTTGTCTCCAGGATGTGGTAGGGCCTTCTCCAGACAGCATTATGTTGAAACAATGTCTGCGCTTCTGAATAGCAAGGTTATGTATGATTAAAGTCTTCCTAGTTCTCTTTCCTCTTTTAATAAGTTTCTCTTGCTACCTTCTTATTTCTGTTTCACCCTAGCTCAACTTAGTTGGGTATAGCTTCACTTAAAGCAGGGTCAATACACTAATAGGCATTTCAAAAAGATATTGCCTGACACAATTAAGTCAATATCAATGCCAGAAACTAAAATCAATGAAGAATATCTTCAGTAGGTTGATTTGGGTTTGATTTTCTCTTCCAAAGAGTGAGAATCGAGTCAGAAATTCTTTTACAAAGTAAGAAATTAGAAACTGGAATTGATGGAAGTCCCCTTATTCTTTTCATTCTTGCTTTTACAACTTATTTTCCATCTGAGTTTTCTCCCCTTAGGTTTGACACAAGAAAATCATGTCCATATTTACTATGTATTTGTAAATACTTGTACCTAACCATGCTATCATTTGCTGTTTAAAGCCTGCTCCACACAGATGTCAGTCTACTACCTAGGCTTGGCATCCTGCCGTAAATCTTGGCCCACCTATCACTCTGTGGGAGAATTTGGGATTCTGAGAGCACGATAAGGGCAGACAAAGTGTTCTGGCCTGTGCTCTGGCAACATGAGCAGGAGCAGCAGAGGACACAGGCAAACAGTCCCATGGAGAGGCAATGCAGAGTGAGAACCAGCGGGAGGACTGCCAGCAGCAGACTTGAAAGCAGAATACAGATATGTTTGTACATGCCTTCCCAACTCCTGTCTCCTGCCCTTATTTCCCCATCCACCCATTCTGAAATTATCATGACCCAATTTCAGGGCAGACAGTTACTTTCTCCAACTGGCTAGTTTTTTCAGTAGACCTTCATTATATGAATATAAAGCAAAAGCTTTCAAAACTCTTCCTGCTTTCCACTTCCCCTCCCTGCAACATCCTAGCTCCTTTTCTAAATCTTGGCATACAGTTAAGCCCAAAAATTTTAACATCTTTTCCCTAGCTGTGTAGGGCTCCCTTTCTCACTCCTCTTTTCTACCATGGTATTGCACTGAGCATACAAATACTTTCTTTTAAAAACCTGAAACTGAATTATCTCCACCAGTCTACAAGGTCATATTTGTAACAGCCCTAGGCTTCGTGATTCACCGATGTTCTAAAATTAAAATATTGAGAATATAGGGCAATTATTGTGTTTTTTCAAATATTTATTTATGTCAAGCATTTTAAGATCTTGTGCACTATGTGCCTCTATCTGCTTATGGATGCAAATCTCTTCCGTTGCTGTCCCCTAGTTGTTTATATTGCATTAGCATCTAGAAGCCTTACCAGGGGCCCAGGATCCTTCAGTTGCATGGACTAGGAACAAAAAGGCAGTCCATGATGAAATAAACACAAGCATAGTGGAACTCTGAAGGCTCTCTTTAACATTTTGGTTTTCGTGATGTGTGTTAAAAAGAGTATGAAAGTTAACAATTGCAAGTATGTTCTGTAATTTCTCATCTCCTGAGACTTCTGATCTGATTTTTATTATTAAATCTTGATTCTGATGTAATGTATTTGTTCCAATGATGCAGACTGGATTCCTTTTTTCTCATCTTGACTCAAATAACTGATGTAGCAGAGCAGCTGCTGTGCAGTTACAGCAAAATGAAGGCAAAAAGCTACAGTATTCTACAGTACATACATTCCAGTACAGGCTTTATAATGAAGTCTAGTTATTCTCATAGTTTAAAAAATATACAAATGCTTTTATACTTTTTTTTACGTATGTATGTGTGTGTAAAAACAGTCTAAGAGAAGATCACTGGAATTCCATTTACAAAGTGCACTCTACATATAAATCAACTTGACCTTATAGATGATATCTGAAGTAGCTCAGCGCTTTAGTAAATTAAGAGCAAGAGTGAAGAAAATGTAAAGAAATCAGAAATAGTTGTTCTAAAACTAAAAAAACTGTCTGTTTGGATGGTAAGCATTGACCCTTAGGGCAACATGAACAATTTTATATCATGCTCAGAAGCAGATATCTCAGTGGCACAGCATCACAAGTAGCTGTGCACAATGTGTTTGCCCTCCAGTAGAATAAATCAATGGGAGAATAAATAGCCTAGTGGGAAAAAAACAGGCGCTTTTCCTCCTGTGATGCAAGATCATCCTTTTAATAAAATAATAAGGGGTAGCAGGCTCAGAGAAATAACTGGAACATCCTACTGCTGGACAAGTGCCTTCAGTGTTTATTATAAACAATTCTAAATCAATCTCAGAAAAGTCTGTGTTTTGGGACAGTAAGGCTGGAAGGAACACTTAAGATGGACTGCTTATCCCCTTCAAGCATGTACCTAAGAGGGAACATTTTGAATGATGTTTTTTGAGTCTAACATAAAAAAGCTCTGTCAACTTATCAAGAGGACTGAAATTTACCCTGAAAATAAACCTCACACAGAAAACCCCCCAAAAGTTCTTGTAAAATGCAGAGTTAATATAAAGATTTTATCTCCTATTTGCTAAATGAGAAGCTGAAGAGAACAGGTATTCAGTGTTTAATCAAAACTTAGACACAGGATGTTGAGTTGGCACAGCTGTTTCGAAATTAAACTAGACACCGAGTCATCTGTCTTTTTGTTTATCTCTTGTTGATTTCCACATATCTCCATCTGAATTTCTAATCAGACTCACGTAGCTGATGAATATGTAAAAGTCAGTTGTCTTTCAGCTGTGAGAGTGTCCTGAGGATGTAACAGCACCCACTGCACAGGAAGAGTTATACTTCTTGTTAGACTATCTGAATTAAAAAACCCACACTGGCTCTTAGTGTCACTTGGTAAGAGGAAAAGGAGTATAACTGAACCCAAAAACAGGGGAAGAGTGTCTGTGCTTAACCTGTATTTGGCTAGAAAAATTTGTTTATTGGATTTTCTGGCATGTAGATGTGATGGAGCCTGGGAACATGCCTGCTTCTTCCAGCTGGTCCCATCACTGCATGCTATCTCTGGATCACTAAGACTGTCTCTCTGGCTATAAATATTTAAAAGGAAAATATATTTTTTCTGAAATTTTGTTAACAATCATTTAGCACTTCTATATTGTTCTCTCAGTTTTCAGCAGTGGCTGCTTTTAAGGTGGGAAGGGACAGAGGGGAAATAGTGTGCCACCATAGGCTCAATGAATTGACTATCACTGATTTGTGTTCCTGTCTCTTCTCAGTTTACTGTACATAGCCTAGGTGAGTAACAGTGAAGAACCAGTTTTGTAAAAGTAGTCAGAAATTCCAATGTACAAAACATGGCAAGAATACACACCTGAAGAATGTTAAAAGATTCTGTGTTATGTCTGTGAAATGAGATCTTTTACATATGCTGGTATAGGTATAGACTCCTAATGTAAGAAGTTCACAAGACTCCTTTGTGCAGTTGGCATCTCTCAAATCAATAAGACTAAACCTAAATCAGAAGAAAAAAAAGCAAAAGTTCTGTGTTCATCTGTGTTCAGGTAATTGTTCTTTCAGATAAAGCTCTCTTCTGTCCCCGTTATTTAAAATTATTTCATATATTTCTTGTTTTAATTAAATATAGATTATAAGTGGTGTTAACATTTGTCTGTTGTATATTGTATGTTTACTAGTTACTGATTCCTATCAGAAGATTCTCCTTTACTGTGTCAGCCAATTGTTAAGGCAGACTTTTTATGGTTAAAAATGTGTGTGGCTTAAAGTGTGTGTTATTTGAGTTTTTATGCTATGTATTGATGGTAATATGAAGAGAAAGTATCTCAAATATTTTTTCTCAATTTTGTCCTAAAGGTACAAATTACTAGCTAATTATGTTAATTTTGGCAAAGTACATATAGGAGTGTCTGTTTATCCCCATTTGCAGTACTGTTTATCTTCCTCTGAATTAAAATAGCTAACAAGTAGTGAATGAGGAGCTTGAAATGGTTTCTGACAACTAGCTGAAACATTTCCTGCTGACTACTGTTATGCCCTACAAATGCCCAGCTAAGACAATAAATTCCTTCAGATACACTTTACTAGGCTTCTTTGTTAAGCATCAAGAGCTCATCTGGAAAAATCTCATGGAGTGGATCTTTTTCAGTACTTACATGCTAAGAATGGTCTTAATTGTCCAATCAGTGCCTCTGTTTCAAATCCCAGCTGGGGAATGAATTGCATGGCGTCCAATTTCAGGAACACTTTGCTTGTTTGGGGTAATTACAGTATCAAACTAATCATAATCTGTGGTGATGAACCTTGGGGTACCTTTCTGCAGAGTGATGCCTGGTAACTGGAACATTTGGTTAATGTTTTCTATCAGCACCTGATTCCACTGCAGTCAAGTTCATAAGCACCTTTCTATTCTTTGGGCATTTGGGTGTCAGGGATGGGAATGGATCTACCTGGTTCTTTCATCTAGTTTCTGATGCAGGACTATGAATTCTGAAAAATAGTAACTCATCAAAGCTGCTGAGATTGACCAGACTAGGAACATGCTCCAGGAGACAGTCTCCTGAGGAAGTGGGCAGGTGCTATTTTGTCTGTAGTGAAAGATCCTCTCTAACTTAGCAGGTGGAAGGGGGTATCAGTCACCAAGAAGTTCTAGATACTGGAGGTTTTTCTCCCAGTTACTTCTGTTTGACTTCTGTCTTCATACGTCACTTGATTTTTGGGCATTTCTTAATATTCATCACACAATACTATGTAAATACAGAAGTTACTGGGGTTGATGTAGAACTTTATAGTTGGGCTTTGAAATTGCCAGATGGTGTTCTGTGAACATGATAAAGTGATGAAAATAAGGAATGGTGCTCATTTGAGAGACAAGCCTGGGGCAAGATATTTGTCTCTTCAGAATATAAGACAGCAAAGAGCATAATTGAATAGAATGTTACTGACCAGCCCTGGTCTTTAGCCAAACACCATCAATTTCCTTAGACATCATGGTCTAATACTGATCTTGTTAGATAGCATATCCCACGTGAGTGTAGGAAAGAAAATAATTTACCAGAGAAGTCGGGAACGAGTGTTCAGATCTACTTTAAGTCATCTGAATCAGGTGGAAGCAAAGAAGTGAACAATTTAGTAATTTAAGAAGGAAAAGAAAGTATCATAATTCCTTCTTAGAAGGAGTTAAAAGTGGTAATTTGTCCCTTGAACTCTGTGCAAATATCTTCAATTCCATGCCGTGAAACAAGTGGAAAAATTTGTTAGCATAATGATTTAATGTGTATCTATTTAAAAGTGCTTCAAAGTTTTAAGCTTATCATTTTTACCACTTCTATTTGCCTTGAATGTTTCTTTCCTAATTATGATTTTATGTATTAGATAGCACTAGTAATCCACTAGTTGCACTAGTTGCATGGAAGAGGCAAAATGCAGACTGAAATTTAGGGAATGAAGGTGTAAAATCTGTTCATGTTTCAGAAGCAAATTCAATAGAAGCAGAGGTTTGGGGAGTTTACAGGCTTGTAGTTAATTTTGTACTTAGTATTCTTGGTGCAGCAAATCTGTAATAAGTATTCCTTAATTTACAAAGAATTAGATACACATCTTTTGTTTTGTGAAGGATTTTCTAAGTTTATCCTATACTCAAATATTCACAACCACAGATAAGGATCTGAACAGAAGACTGTTAAGAGCATTTACTATCTCTTTTGGAAAGCATTAACCCTCAGATTCATATATTTTATCAGACTTTCCTAGAGCTTTAGAAGTATTTGAATTTCAGAATTTAATGTATGGTAATTTTCACAGTCACATTATCATTACATGGATATTTCTTTTTAGATAGTAGAATATTGCAAATTACCTTCATTCTGAAATGATCTGGTAAAGGGCAGCAATGTTGCAGCAAAATCCACTGTTAATAAAAACAATTGCATTTGTTCGCTGTTGTAGCTGTCTCATACATAAAGTGAACTTTCTCATATGTAAATGGCTAAACAAAATTGCTAAAATTCACTGAATGACTGAATGGTTTGGGTTGGAAGGCACCTCAAAGATCATCACACTTCCCACTAGACCAGGTTGCTCAATGCCTCATTCAACCTCGCCTTAAACACCTCCAGGGAGGGGGCATCCACAACCTGTTCCAGTGTCTCACCACCCTCACAGTAAAGATCTTCTTTCTTCTATCCAGCCTAAAGCTTCCCTCTGCCAATTTGCATCTCCTAGTCCTGCCATCCTGGACCCTATTAAAAAGTCCTACCCCAGCCTTTCTGTAGGCCCCCTTCAGGTATTGATAAGCTACCCTGAGGCCCCCTGAGCCTTCTCTTCTCCAGGCTCAACAAACCCAACTCCTTCAGAAAGTATATAGAGGAAGTATGCTCAGCATCATACTTCCTCTATATACATTCTGAACATCTAGTAGCTCTTAGGTTAGGGTAGCCTACTAGAGCAGAGTTAAGAAAGAAATACTACCAGCATCTTTTTGTGCCAGCTTCATAAATACAAAGATGGTTTCAGCACGAGCGCTGATTGTCCAGGGCACTTTACAAAGAAAAAGGGAAATTCTATTAATTTCTTTGTTTTAAATGAACACTTTTTCAATATGACACTCCTACTTCAGATCAATGACAGGTCAGTGATAAGGCTAATTCTCTGAAAACTAACACCTGCTTTTAGTATTGATTTTCATTGAATGCTTAGCTGGGTGGCAGGTTAGCAATATGTTTTTGGAGAATTCTAATGCTGTACCCATATCAAGAGCTATAGACTCCCAGAGATATTTGACCTCAGATAAAAATTTGCAGCGTGTATTTATAGCTAGCACCAAAGTCAAAAGGATTTTAGAATGGATTTGTGTACACGTGATAGCCTTTTTTTGAGCTTACTTGCTTTTTTGTTTTTTATTATAAATGAGAGATAGTTTTGAGCTCCAGAAAAAGACAAAGCCAGTCCACACCTGCTCATAAACCTGGATGTTGAGGGTCATAGAGTAAATGTCATATTCTCTTCCCCCATGCACTAATAATAGTTTCTTTGTGTCAAGTGGATGTGATGTTTCTTCAGACTCTTCTAGGAGAAAAAAGGATCATAAAATCAAAGCTTCTTGCTAAAAGACATCTTCTGATTATTGGCACAGACTCCACTCAGATCCAGATACAGAGCTTAAACCTGGCTTACTGAAGAACCGCAAGATAGAAGGTACATTCTTTTTTCCCAACAATTTGTGCCAGCTTAAATCCTTTTCTTTAATGGTTGCAGAGATCCCAAGAAGGCACAGTGTATCCAAACATACAGATTCCATATAGAGCTATCACAGGAACTTCTGCAGCATATGCAAGCTGCTTGAAGTAATTGGTCTTAATTTAAACTTTCTGCTAATTAATTTCACAGGTGATACTGTTTCACCATAGTGAAAGGAACATCTTGTCAGCATGCTTATCCTGCATTTGCAGGATATTCAAGTTACAGATTTCTTTCCTGATCCTTCTATTTAATTTGATCATTGGGTTTTTTCCCAGTGTTTTTTATCACAAGCCACAAGACCAGCATCATACCTACTAGTAATTTATTTCCCTTAAAGTGTGTATCACTGTAACCTCCCATCATGAAGCCTACAATGCAAGCACATACATAATGGCAAAAAAGTTTTCAGACCACATTAGGAAAAACAGTGCTGATGACAGATGACTGCAGTGAAGTGCTGATGCATGAGGCATGGATATTACAGGCTTTGGCAAGTGCATTGTGCTTTGCAGCTGTGATATGCTGACCTAAGGGTCATGCAGACAGAAAGCTAAAAGACTCATTTCAATCAAAGTAATGGGAATAGGCATGTTACAAATAAAAGGATACTGTCAAGCTACCTTTCTATCACAATCTATATGTCAATAGAACAGGTTGATCTTCTACAGAGTACATAATGCAACCCTTGGAATGTTATTTCTATCCATTGATATGTATATTTGAGAAATAGATCATCATGGGAATTACTCAGACTGGTCAGAAGATGAGAGTTCTATTTCTACATATTTTATTTTCTTCACCTGGCTATGCTTTTTAATGGGATGGAGTAGTTATCTTTTGAGGTTTTTTTCTCCTTCAGAAAAGTGTGAACAGTAGGCATGAACTGAGAATTGCTACATGGTCAAGATTCCCTCCCTGGAGGTATGAGATAAAGATTCATAGTCCTGAATTACTCATATATCTGGATGTGGGAAAACTGGCTCAACTGACTGCCCTAACTATTGCCTGCTCATTTGAGTTCCTCTCTCTTCATCTGAGTTCTCCTCTTCACGTTCCTCTGAATTCAACAGTGATTTGTGAAATAATGAGAACAGTTTTATTGGAGCTGTTAGGTCACCAGTACAACTTTCGGAGAATAAGCCTATATTTTTTCCTTTTTGTCTGAAAAAATCCTGCCCAAGTTTAGCAGTGACATGTACATATGGAACCTGATGTTTATGCAGCACGGTGCTTGGTCTCAGATTGTGTTCATTTATGTCAATAAAGCATACAGCATACAGCAAAATAGAATAAAATATGTTAATTCAACCACAGCATAAATCTGTGGCCATCATATTAAACTGTGACTGTCCAATATGCCTTGTTTTGTTTAGTATCTTTCAGCATGTGTGGAAAACATTAGAAGGTAAAGGTACAAAATCTTGAGCCGTTGGTTACCAAGTGTGCTACAGCATGTTGATACAGACGTATTTTGTGCAGCTGATGTGCTGATGGGCCTTGTGATGCTATGAAGTACTTGATACAAATTAACTGTTTCTACTGATGAGCATTCAATATCTTTAAGAAAAGATTTGGTGTTTTTTGAGTCATCAGTTACAACTAAAAAACTTACTTTGCTAATGCCTTAGCATAAGATAAAGTATTCATCCATAGAGAATTAAAAAGAGAAGTGTTTCCAGCAAGAAAGGGAATAGACCAGGGTGGCCAAGTCAGCACATGCAGGACAAACTAAAAAGCAAGAAGCAAATGAACAGGCAGTTCAAGCAAGGTCAGGTTTCCTGGGAAGAATATTGTGATGTTGCCCACTTATGTAGTGAGGAGGTAAGCAAGGCCAGAGTGAGGCCAGAGCTCAGCTTGGCAAAGGATGCCAAAAATAACAAGACTTTTACCCCAAATGATTAGTATGAAGGGTGAATTGGCAAGAACAGACAAGAAAAGGCTGATGTACTCAATGATTTCTTTGCCTTGGGCTTCATTGGCAACCCCTCTCTTCATGACTCCTGAGGTGAAGGACAACATGATGGAGATCAGCAGGAGAAAGTCACACCTGTTGTCAGTGAAGAGAAGTTTTGGGACCACCTGAGAAACCCAAATGTCGTCAAGTCCATGAGATCTGATGAGATGCATCCCAGAGTCCTGAAGGAATTGACTGATGTCATTGCCAAGTTGAAAACTGAACACATATTTAAAAAGTGCTGAAAGCAGAATTCCAGGAACTACCGACTTGAGAGCCTCATCTCTGTGCTCAGGAAGATCATGGAGCAGATTCTCTTAGAAGCTATGCTATGGCACATGGAGGACAAGGAGGTGATTTGAGACAGAACAGCACAGCTTTACCAAGGGCAAGTCCTGCCTGACCTACCTAGTGGCTTTCCACAATGGAGTGACTACATCAGTGGACATGGGAAGACTAGTCAATATCGTCTATCTGGACTTCTCCAAGGTATTTGATATGGTGCCACCCATAACCTGGGCTGTATCAGAAGACTTGTGCCCAGCAGCCTGAAAGAAGTGATTCTGCCTCTCTGCACTGCTCTTGTGAGTTGCCACCTGGAGTATTATATCCAGCTCTAGTGCTCTCAGCAGAGAAGGACATGGGCCTGTTGGAGAGGGTCCATAGAAAGGCCACAAGGATGATCTGTGGGCTGAAGCACCTCTCCTGTGAGGAGGCTGAGAGAGAAAAGTTTTTGAACTAGAGCAGGACAAGTTTTGATTAGACAGGAGGAAGAAGTTCTTCACCATGAGGGTGGTGAGGCACTGGAACAGGTTGCCCTCAGAGGTAGTGGAGGCGCCATCCCTGGTGA
>VZTY01023691.1:0-68711 GCA_013400935.1 Turnix velox | reverse complement strand
ATGAAAACATTAATCCGCTTCCCATCCGATATCATATTAAAAATTCCTTCCCCTGCCTTTCTGTAGGACCGCCTCAGGTACTGATAAGTTACTATAAGGTCCCCTCTGAGCCTTCTCTTCTCCAGGCTGAACGATACATCTAGGAATGACATCTCTCTTTTAGTGGTGTAGTGTACAAATATTTAATAGACACTTTGGAAATGGAAATATATGTGTACTCTATTGCCTGTCAAGGGTTTAATATCTCCTTTTTGGAGATTCTTAATTAATTGCATCCACATCTCAGTGGAGAAAAATAAATTGTTATCTTTGCTCTGAGTTAAGAATCTGTGCAGGATTCAGGTAACAGGAGTAATTTAAGAAACCAAATTGCTGCCAAAATTAACAAACTAGACATATGAATATGAGTCTGTTATAATAATTCTGAGGTGTCTGTGCTGTACACTAGATAATTCTTCATTCATGGTTGTCCCTTTGTTTGTGGTTTGCTTCCCCTCTTGTTAACAAGTGTGAAGTGCAAATAATTAACATATATGGAAATAAGATCATGAAATACTATCTAATGATTCATGTCATCGTTCTCCTGTGTTTCTTCTCATCTCCCTGCATGCTCAAGCTAGCTCTTCTAGGAGCCACAATTTTACAATATGTTACTGCTAAACTGTGCAATACATTTCTACACATAAACATTTCTGGGGTCAAAGCTTTCCTAAATAAGTCAAATTATGCCAAATCAGTGCTGTTTCTGATATAGACTGAGTGGCATGAAAGACTACCAACAGTTATTAATTCAAACTCAACAGCCCTTAAGAATCAGGCACAGTGTTTAATGTATGTTTTACAGGAGTTCTTGTGTAAGCTATTAATTGAAACTGTTTGCAGGATCTGTGCAGAGTAAGACTTGGGACTGATGATGAATGGCCTCATTGTATTAGGTCATTATGGTCCTAAGTGATTTTGTTGGTTGGTAATTTTCTTTTTATACCTGAAATCAAATAAAAATGATGAATTACAGGGAAATGAAAAAAGTAGAATTGGCACAATAGGTTATTAAGCACTGTGGTTGAAGATAATGAATAGCAGTAGGGATTAAAGACAGAAGTATACCGATTTATCTGAATTTAATCTACCTAAGTAGTGAAATAGACATTTCTGTCTGGGTATGATCTTCTAAGGTTATCTTGATAATACAATACAGAATCTGTGCAAGTTTAAAATGACAGTATTCAAGTGTCTTGACCTTACGGGCTTGATAAATACCAAGTATTAAATTCTCACTAGTATGGGTAAGTGCAAAAGCAAACAGCAATCAAAATCAGATCCACCCAAACCTGCTAAATAGCATTTTGTAAATCTGTACTTACATCTAACCCACTTCCAAAGACTGCTCAGGCATTTCTATGTTCTGAATGTCCTATTCTGAGTGTAGAAATGTCCTAAAAAGCAAGGCTTTGCATCATGTATTATGCTAAGAGCACTGAAAATGGGACTTGGTAAATTCTGTGATATTTAATGTGGCCCTTATTCAGACCAAACTGGATGTTACAGTAAAAAGAATGTGTATCCTCTTCCTGACCTCTTACCCCCTCCCTTTTATTAGTAAATGTATTAAGGTTTAAGCCTTTTAAGTATTCTATAAAATCCCTTATACGTATAGATGGACCGGGAGCAGGACTGTCTTGATATCTGATGACTTGTGAATTGCTGTGTCATTCAGTGATACAACAATATCTGAAGTGTTTGGTTTGCATCTTTTCAATATTTTATCACATTCTTGTCAGCATGTGTTTATAGGGAGAAATATTAAAGGATTCTAGAAGCAGATAATTTAATCCAATTCTTTAAAATTTAGTGATGAAATCTAATTTTTGTGCCAAGGGAGGTAAATTGTGCTTCCTATATTAGCAGTTGGCAATTGCTACATATGAGATTTCCTTTCTTAAGTATACAGAAAGCTTTTACTCACACTGACCAGCATACTTTTCCCTAGCAAATGCATTCATCTGCAATCTGACAAGTAGTTAAGAATTATTTTGTTGGTTGAAAATTTTTGTCTCCCAGCTTTCTAAACAGGCTTTAAAAATAACACCTCACCTTTCTTAGCTAGAAGGCTGGTTAGCTAGCTTTTCTTTAGATTGTAAATCTTTTACTTTTTGATTTCTTTTATCCATTTAAATTAATAAAAATAACCCAGCAACCCAGCACTCTGAACAAAATAATTCTAGGAGCTTTAAAAGTTTGAATTCTCAGTACAAAAGGGAATGTTGCTCATACAGAGACTGTTGGATGCTAAATACTTGAAACGTCAACTTGATGCAGTTCTTTACAAGCCCTGAGGTCCAAAAAGTTCACCTTGAATTTCACATACAATTTTGCCACTCTTGTTAACACAGGCCAAAAATGAGACAATTACATTTGAGTAGCAACCTTATCAACACATCATTTTCTGTAGTTATTTTTTAGTCCCTAGGTCACTTTTTTTTTCTTTCCAGTATCATGATATAATTCTTTTTTATTTTTTTTCCCATGACTGCCACCATTGTCAATAGGCATTTCTTTTCAAATTCAGCACATTACTTACTGTGCGTTTTGTATTGCAGCCTAGTTTTACATTAATCTTCTTTATTTACAGCTCTTATAATGCTACAGATTTATTGTTTACTTTGTCATCTATTTCAACAGAGACTGCATTTCTGCTTTTTTATTTTCACTGGAACTTCGATGTACCTTGCCTGGTTTTCAGGTGCTCGCCTATCCTAACCTTGCACAGTTATGCTAACTATCTCTCCGTATCTCCTCTGTTGGGATCCTGAATGTTTCAGATCAATTACTAAGAAATTTGAGTGGAAGGTTTACACAATCTTTGGAATTGTGTTTTTAGGCAGTTGTCAATAAAAAAAAGAATGCAAGGAAATACACAGATGATGCAGCATAGGGTTAAAATTAGGCAGTACAATGTTTTCATTCTCCTTTCTATGGATTATTCTACTGGCTGAGAAATTATTTATGTTACTTGTGAAAACAAAATTGGGAAAATTGGGAAGAGTAAGAATCTCCTTATGTGTTTAAATTAGTCTTGTTGGTAATATTTCTAAGGGCTCCAAACAAATTATCTTTGCATTTCTTTCATCCTTGCTCATGCATTTTAACTATGTGTGAGAAGAGGTATAAAATGCAAAATGCTTAGCAAACAAATAAATAAAACGCTTAGATGACAGGAATATTAATTTAATTGGTGTTTAAAAACACCTTGTGAGGCTAAGGTATGTATACCTCTAGACTTGAAGGCACTTGGAAATGAGCGTGCATCTAAGTAAAATACAATGTTATGCACAAAATAATGTTTTGAGAGTGAGAAAAGACTTGAAAATAGAGTACTTAGAGTTTAAACCTCCGTGGAAAGGTAAATGACATTTCTACAATTTTTTTTTTCTATAGATATACTTAAACCTTTCTCTCTTCCCACCCCTGTCTGTTAAGCTGCCTTTCTTGTAAAAAGGTACATTTTTCACATGACACTTTCAATAACAGTCCTAAATATTGAAAAATGTGTATATTCTGAGATATAAGCGTATAAAAAGAACTTGAAGCAAAATTACTTCACCTGGCTAGGTTCTGTCTGGAAAGTGTTTCATCTCCATTTGCTCCTCTACAGAAGATAGGGCTAGGTGGTTAAGGGAGGGGGGTAGATAAACACCCCCCGTCTGTCTTTACTTCTCAGCAAAATAACTCATCCATGACCAGGATGGATTGCATGCAGGAATGAAAAACGTGGCTCAAAATACCTATTCAATCTTTGTCTCTTCTAAAATCACCACTTAGTGTAAATTTATAGTATGAAGATTTTCATGAAGATGACTTTCGGTAAGAAAATGGCTAAGACCAATGTGCTTTATTCAATCCACTGAATAGGCATCTGTCAGAAGGAACAATATTTGCATGGTGACTGTTTTGGATTTGCAGCAGAGTTGAACTGCAGAATCTAACATTTTGTAACTCTGCATCTTCTGTCATGAAATTTAAGACCCTTAACCTGTAAATGCCATATTGTATTACAAATTACTGTCCTACTACATCACTGTGTTTTTCTCAACCAGCATCAACCTAGGTGATGTGTGCTAGCTGTAGCAGTTTCCTCAGCTTTAGATAGTTCTGAGTGTTAATTTTCATCTCTCACCAGAACTTGGTTTCATGGTCTGACTATAGCTGTAGCATACACAGGAGAAGGCTAACATTAAGCTGTGGCCATGGTAAAGCCTCATGCATGAGGCATAATACTACTAAAAGGCTTAGTGAATCATTAATACCTTTCTGCTTAACAAAGGAGATGACCACATTTGGGATATGGTAAGCAGTTCTGGTCTTTTGCAGTCAGTGAAGCCAGAGAGATAAGTGAAAGGGCCATATACAAGAAGAAGACATTTTTCAATGGTTCTGAATACATTTGAGCTGGAGAGTAGAAGATGATATAAGCTTTTGCCTTTCAGTGGTAAAGGGGGATTTTTCTAAGAAAATCTATGTAAAATGAAATTTTATGCATTTTTGAACAGGATTGTGTGACATTCCTGTTTACAGTAGCAGCATGTTGGATTTACTGACCTGGAAGTCTCTTATCAGTCCTGTGTTTTTAAGCTATCCACCATTAATATAGTAGTGAAAACCAAAAAACCTATTTGGATAATGCCTAAAAGCTCCATCTATCTGCTTCTGCCAAAGCCAATGGGAAGATAAAAACCTAGTCTGTTAGTCTGCCCAGAAATTAATTTAGTAGAAAAGAGCATCTGTGATTCTTTGATTCTGTGATTGTAGAGTGTTGTGCTGCTGTAGATGAATAGTATTGAGCAGGCAGAAGAGTGGATTACTTTGTAGGGTGAAATTCTTGCATACTTGTCAGAAGAAGACAGAGAAAAAAAATGTGCACATATATGGTATAATGGGAATGGCAAACCTGTCAGAAATATTCTCAGCAAGACAGCACTCCGAGAGCTTAATAAAAAATGAGGTAAAATTGACAAATCTGCACATCACTAGAGCTGAAACTATTGGAAAGAAGGTATGAGAGGAGAGCGTGGTGCTATATGTGTGCCAGTCAGGAGAGCTGGATCCTGGAAGATGAGCCTTTCTGCTGTAAACGCAGTGTCCCTAAAGCCAGATTGATAGGCTAATATTCTTTTTGAAAAGCTACTTTCAGAGGCTTTGTGGGATTGACAAAGAATTTTTTGGCCTGTCCCCCACTTCTGATGTTTTGTTTCTTTTTACTGTTGGGTCACATTACCTTTCTGTTGACAAGCATCTGTAATTCAACACAATCTTGGCTACCTAGATACTTTAAGGAGAACACCATGCAAAAGAGACATATATATTCTCATTGCAGACACAGTATTGGGATAATTTGCTTTCATACTGCATGAAACATAAAAAACTGGGATTGTGTTGTGCTGATAGCCTGATTGTGTTAAGAGAGTGATACGTAACTGGGTTTTAGATGACTGATCTGGTGGAGGACAACAAAACAGCAATTTAAAAAGGAAGAAAGAGACTTCTGCTTTAGCTGAAGAATATTGCAAGTAACAACTTGTTCTCTAGCTAAATATACCATATTCTCATTTATTCTTTTTAAATAGGAAGAGATAACTGAGTGTCACATCTGATGATGAAAAGATTTATTTTTTTAATTCCCTGTCTAAATCTTCCATCTGGTAGCAATATAAGTACATTGTGATAATAAATATATTCTTGCTGAAAGATCTCTGACACTGCTCTGCAGGAACTCAGTATCAGATGAAGTTCAAATTTTGATAATTTAGGTAAGTAAAATTTTTGAGCAGAATAGAAAAGCATAAGTTGTATTTCTTTCTTATTTAAATATTACTTAAGAATTTCTGCAGTTTTTTTGAGACTCTGAAAGCCTGAAGATACCAAGTTAAGCTGGAAGCTGGTCACTGCTTGTGTTCCTCAAAGTATAGGGACTCTGGGGATAGCTCCAGGCCTCCGTTCACCAAACTAGCTCCTCTAGGATCTCCAGGGAAACTATCCTGTACCCCTAACTCCACGGTAATATTTCAGCTGTGGAAATGACCATGGAGGTGCCTAGAACTGTGTATGTTTCCCAAAGCACCTTCTGCTGCCCTCTCTCAGGCACTGATCTTCCCAAACTGATCCTAGACCTAACTCATTACCTCACCTTATCTGACACATTCTGGGCTTTGGAAAGACCCTGTTGCTGAGTAATCTCCCCACCTCTGCAGGTACTTGAAGCTTGACTGGGCAAGGCCCTGAGAAGCCTAATTTGATATCTGACATCTTCAGAGTTCACCTGGCTTTGTACAGGGGATTAGATCAAATAATCTCCAAAAGTCCCTTCTATCATAAACTGTTCTGTATTTATATGAAAATTGCTTGTTCAGATAAGGAGACATATTCTTGTAATTGCAAATATATAAACTAAGGCTGCAGTGAAATGGGCTGCCCAAGGCGATATAGCTATTTCATGGCATCAGATTTCAGTAAATACTTGCTTTATGCCTTTCTTGTTCTTGTTTCAGATGTCCCTTAATACATTTTCATAGAATCTGTGTTCATCTTACTTGCTATGACAGTATTTTTTGGTGTTCCTCATCTGCTTTACTTAGATATTTCATGACCTATTTAGCAATACAAGGCATACTCTTCAGAGTTGGCATTTTTTCATAATTTATTTTTTATAAAAATGGCCCTTGCCTATTTTCATTTACCATTGCAAGCAGGTGATCATGTCAGGAGTGCAAAACAGTTTTGTAGCATATGTATATGTGCGAGGTGAACCATTATCTTTAAGCAGATAGTAGAATGATGTGTAAGGATACATTCACTGATATATATAATTTCTATAAATTATGATTACTCAAATGAACTTAGGGAAGGAAATTCAACTCATCTTACATGTATGCACATTCATATACTCATATATAAACACAGACTCACAAGACTAATTTGTTTATTGAAAGGTCCAACACATGGAAACTGGAAGATGTTGTCCTTATGGAGCTACTGGAGGAATTTGTATTCATTGCTTCTCAGCCAGTCTATCTGCTGACACAGCATTCCTTTCTTCTTGGTCAGCTTCTGAGAGTACGGTGCCACAGTCTGCTTTATAAGTGCTGTTTTGTGCCTTCTACTGTCTTACAAGTGTATGGAGATCATTTACACCAATTCAGTAAAATGTTAAATATAACATTTATATTTAAAGGCTTTCTAAAGCTCTTAATAACTGTAATTGATGGACATGTTAACTGAATGTAAACTCATAATAACATTCCTCTGAGCACTGAAGCTTTAGCTTTACTCCATATATAATGTAGCAGTGGTAAATATTTGAAAATTGAAAGCTGAGATAGTATATTTGTGCCTCCTGAAGTCTGTTAAAGTCAGGGCTGAAAGATTTACACAGGAAGTCAGTCGTTCTCTGTTTCCCTTCTCTTCTATTTTTAATTGAAAAATTAGTTAAATATACAGAGATGAGAGGTTCAAATTGTAGTCCATTTATTAGAAAGAAGCTTATGCTATTTATGACCTTTAAATCTTTCTTCAAAATACAACGAAAAGACTTCATCTAAGAGCAGGTATATAACACAGCTGTAAATTCTTGTTTATCTGCTGTGCTGCAGTTTGTGTGCCTGTGTTTCTCCTCTTGTTGTGATTCATGAAGAATGGGGGTTTTCTTTATTTTTGAGAGCTCTACACTGCTGGAATTTATCAAGAGAAAACACACAGCACAGCCTTGCATAAATAATGGCACTGGGCCAAGTACAGCTGAGGTGATTGTCAGCACAACTTCATTGAAGTTAAAGGAATAGTACCATGGGTGAGTTTGGTCATTGACTGGAGTTACATAGAGCTTTAGCATGGCAGTTTTCAGTAATGCATCTTCTGTTTAAGATAGTCAAGTCTGGTTTAGCTTCTTGTTTCAATACTGTATTAGAGCTATTTCAAATAATGGAGCTGACCTTTTGCTCAGTAGAGTGAATGGAGTTTTTGCTAGTAAACTACTTTTGCCATTTTGGTTCTCACCTAACCTGCTGTGAGTGCTAAATAACTCAATTTCTTGAAATGGCATGACAGAACTATTGGGGTCCTCTGAATTCTTCATAAGAAGTACTGTGCTGAATATTTTGGGTGGTTTGAATTCTGCTTTTATATGTACTACATTGCATTTTAAGCTATAAGATTGAGCCTGTTGCTGAATGCAAGCATTCTTTGATCATCATTAGAAGTCAGTACTGATCTTCAATGGTGTCCCTTTTGGTTTGTCTTATTGACTGTCATATGGGTCCGCTTGAAATTACACTCATGAATAAAAAAGTGTAAACAACTTATATTGTGCGAGCACAGAATGAATCACTAAGCTTTTAGTAGTAGGACAGGTCAGTAAGTTTGTAAAAGGCCTAATTTACATACTAAAAAGGCAGAGGTTTATCAATGGAAGCCAAAAGAGATTTGGTAAAGAAAAAATACCGAAGTGATCTAGACATCACAGTCCCATCCCTAAGAACTGCTGAGTAAGTGTCTCTTCATTAAGTTTAGGTCCCAGTCACTCAAAGCTAATTAGATTTTATGCCTGTGTTTAATAAATCATTGATACATGATTGAATTACATTATTCTGGAGTAGGTATTTTCCTTAAAACTAGGCATCAGTCTCACTTAGTGAAGAGAGAAACTGGTTTTTTTTAAAGCAAGTGGCCACAGAGATATGTCTCAGGACAGAACTTAAATGCCCACGAAAAAGCCTGAAAATGCTAGCGAGCAAATGTGAAGGATCCCAATGATGTTTTGGTTTGTTTTTTTACAATATGGATTTTATTCCAAGATTTGTTGGGGGACTGGAGAGAGAGAACTCAGTTATAGTGCTGAATAAAACCAAAATGTAGAAAACACTGAGTGAAGTGACAATTAAAAAGTAATCTAATGGACAGTTCAAGGGTGTGCAATTTTGTGTAATGCTTATCATAAGATAACTTTGCCTCCTCAATTGGTGGAAAAAAACCATCTTGGACATCAATTAATTTGCAATTTTGTTAAGGTACATCTAAACTTTGTATTTTGATAACTGTAAATTTTAAATAAAACATTTTTGCTTATCAGTAGGCAAGAATCATGTATTGTTTTGAAGAAGTAGCGATGTAGCTATATAGCTCTTGTAGTCTATGTAATCCAATTATCTCAGTTTCAATCTTTTGGGGTTTAACAGATAACTCTACAAGAAATGCATCTGATAGGAGCATTGTAGAATTTTAAGGGAAAAGTCTGAGAAAAATTATCACCTCCTTCATATAAACAAGAACAAAAATTAATTTCCAGAACTATGTTCTCAAATGAAGTAGAGGACATAAAAAAGTAACAAAAGAAATGTGAAGTTCTAACAGCATGGATAAGTCCTGAGGAAAATGCACCTCTTTATCTGCTCATTTCCATGATTCACTTTGCCTTCACACGGGATACTTCCTTGCTAAAATCAGCAGTCCCCAGTGTTATTTTCTTGTATAGCCTGTATGTCTTATGGCCTTGAGCTCCTTGATTCTCGTGCCAGTATATATCTAGATCCAGCTTTCTTGTAAGCCATTGCCTGGAGTTAGTATTTGCTCTCATTTGTTCCATTAGCTACTGTTAGCCAAACAAATTACATTGCTGGAGAAATGCAATGAGATCTGCAATTGTCTCTTCCTTAGAGGCATGTTTCCCTTCAAGCAGTTTACAAGTGCATGAATTGTTCTTCATACTTGGCTCCCAGATCTTCAGAGATTACGTGATATGGCAGCATGGTCATAGCCATGATTCTGTAAAAACTAGCACTGTGTAGATGACTGAGTAGAAATACATCATGTTCTGCAGTGACAGTTTTTAATGAGGTTTACTAAATTAGTTAATTTCAGAGTAATATAAATATTTCTCTGAAAAATCAAGCCTGCCTTTAGTAATGGGTCAATTACAAAAAAATAAACTGTGTGAACTGTATATAAACTGTCTGTGACAAATTACAGTAAGATCATTAAAAAGGAGAAAAACCCCAGAGAAGCTAGGTGGTCCTTTCTTTGCCTAAAGCTACTACTGCCAATCTACAAAGCTAAACACACATTTCACAGCTAGTTACTTCTTGATGAATACATTCAACAGAGTTCATTTTGTGTGCCAAGTACTTTTTTGGAAAACACTGAATGTNATGAAGGTGATGGGAAAGAGCTAGTTCATAGACACTGACCAATGGATAAGCATAGTTAATGTAAACTGTACCCTACTATATAAGTGAGCTATTTGGGCTAATAAACGGAAGCTTCTTTATCACTCATATTGTGTGGCTTGTGGTTTCCCTCACCGGCTGGGCCCGCGCAGGACGTTACAATCTTTCTCAAAATAATTTTTTTCTCATGAAAGGGGCAAATGTGGATAACATGGATATAAACCCCTCATGTCTTAGAGAGANTGTAAGGATTTGGACACAGTGGCATGCATGCTAATTCTCTTGTTGCTTCTCAGCCTCAGGCTAAATAATATTAATTTTTCTTGAGTTGTTTCAGAGGAACACTCTGTGCAGGGCATAAAATTGGGTTTCATCACTCAGGGTTAAAACACTGAACACCTTTATTAACAGCTTGCCAGAGTAAGGTTACAGTGTGCCACAGGATACACATTTGGGGAGTTCTAGAATAAATGAGAAAATGATGTAGCACAGGTAAGCCCTGTAAAACAAAGCCTCCAAGCAGATCAAGGCCCTATAATTGTATTAACTGTTTCACTGCAAATGGTAGCCAAGTGTATGTTTCTGTAACAGCAAGCAATCTGAAGTCATATGATTGTCCTTGCCAAAGCTATTTCCTGAAATCTCTTCTTTTTAGATGCCTAGTTACAAAAACAAAAGAGCAATGCCCTAGGCTTCAAGTCATAAGCAGTTTCCATTAGTCAATTAAAAAAGAAAAAAATCAAGTCTGGGTCTGCATTCCCCCTATGTGCAGTGTATCAGTCAATTACAAGAGGAAACCTTAGAGTTTCTATTCCCTTAGCCCTGCATTTTTCTTGATGGACTGTGCAATTTGGGGCCAAACTTTTCCCCTGTATGTATGTGTGCATGAGTGTGGGCAGGAGGAGAAGGGACTTGGTTCTGCAGTACAGCATTACCACCTTGCAAGTGTTCCCTCCCTTATACCGGCAGTAATGGTAGTCTGGCCCTTGAGAAGATAGTTAAAGCAGAAGAAAATTAATCCTGCTGAAAGAAGCATAAATGATCACTCATGCATGATAATAGAATGGCAGAAGAGGTTTTTTCTACCTGAATTTTGTGTGCATTTTGATTATTCACATTTTATTGCATATGTATCTATATCTGTATCTGTATGCAAATGCACACAGAAGACACATACAAAAGTTGGTAGCAGGTATGAAACCTTGAACTTTCTTCATGTATAGAAACAGTAATTTACATTGGAAATTATCTCATGGTAGTATTCATTACCAGAGCACCTGACATCTGTTTTCATCTGAATGTGGAAACTATTGCCCCATATTATTTTTCTTTTTACATTACATTTCCACCTCCCACAATGGATTGGATTCAAGAGACTCTGGTTGCCACCATCTTCTGCAATGCCTCTTTGTCTGATAACAGGTATTATTCATGCTTTCATCAGCATTGTCTTTGGATTTGAGAGTTCATTATCAAGTAGAAATGTGTACATTTATGCAGAAACACTCATATTACCATATATTTTCTCTTGTATTTGGTTTGTTTCTTCAGGTATTTCTTCCTACCCCATGTTGCTCTTTCCCTTCAAGAGTACAAAAGCATGTGGTTGTCAAAGGATGCATGAAGGAGCACACAATGAGTCATGTTTCATCATGGAGAACTAAAGATAGACGTTGTTCTGGCATGCCTTGTGTGCTTTTTTAGATAAGTTATCAGATTTGCTTGATGTCATTACTTGCTCCTTGCAATGGAGATGTCTGCTGGCTGCTTAATGAGGTTCTCAATGACAGTCATCATCTCTGCGTCCAAAATCAACAGATATAAGTATTTACACTATTTGAATCAAATTTAAGTAGACCAGGAAGTTAACTTGGGGTGGAGGATGGTCTTCGCTCTCACACACGAGCACATATACATGCACACAGAGTTAATCTCATTTTATCTGGATACCTAGAATGGTGTTTATACTCTTTCCTACAAAACACTTGTTTCACTTATATCCTTAAGATAGCAGAGGCTGACTTGTTGTGATTTGCCTGTATGCCAGTCAGTGGTGACCTTTGAACATGAGAAATGTCATGATGGATTTTACTCTGACAGATAGTTCCAGGTAATAGAAACAATTGGAGAATTTTCTGTCTCCAAAAGCAAAAGTAAGCTTGTGACAATATTAAGCATTTTGTTCCTTCCCCTTCTCCTCCTTTCTGCTTCTTCTTTCCTTATCTCCCAGGGAATTTGCCTACGACCAGAAACTCATAATTTCATATTAGTTACTAAATACAGGCCAAAGTTGACGTCATACTTTGTGACATGCTTGTGACAGTTTTCAGTTCTGCTTGCTTCAAACATTAAAAAATTTCCCTTAACCTTTTTTCTAGTCTCTTCCCAGCAACTTCAATAAATGGGATCAAATACGAAACTCAGTTCACGCAGATAGGTATTGTAAAGTTGACTGGGAGCAAAACATTTTTCCAAGGTTGTCTTTCAGCCACCAATTAATACAGTTTCTTCATTGTCAGTGGGGAAGGAAACTGGTAAGGTTTTTGCATCCTGACTGGTTCCCTTATTTGTAGCCCAAGAAAATGTGTTTTTCAGTATGCCTAATACCTGGGATCTAGGCTGGAACAGAGAAGAGGTCAACCAGGTCACTGTCTTCTTGGGGCAAAAGCTCAGATAATCTGGGCATGATTACTGTGTTGTTAGAAGGTTGAGTTTCCAGAGAAACCATTTCCCCAGTGCAGTTAAACCTGGGCAGCTGGAAGGCAAGAGTTTTGTGATCACTTTGACCTAATAATTCTGATAGGCTTTCAGACAATTTTTCAGGAATCATGCGTGTTCCATATTTAATGACTTTACATGCAGGGAAGAAGATTGAGCAATAGCAAAAAAAGAAACTACATCATTCAACCTTTTATGAGGAAGAGATTTTTAAAGAGTAAATGAGTAAATTTTAAAAAGACAAAGAGCACCTTCCTAAAGCAGTAGCAGCTACCTTAGAAAACAGAGTTGCTAGAGCCAGGAGAGATGAAAACAACCTTGTGCTTGAAAGGTATCAATGGGACAGAACAAAGCATAGGCAAGTCATCTTTTGTTGGGAACTGATTTATGGCCTGGGGCTATGGATCTCTGAAACAGCTTGGGAAGGCAAAGGCAGACCGTGAGAACATAGGAGACAAAATGGATGCTTTGTAGAAATCAACAAGGAGCCTTCTGGCCTTGCCTAGTCCCGGTAAACATCTTTGGAGGAAAACAATCTTGAGGAGGTGAAGGAAAACAATCTTGAGGAGGTGAAGAAAAACAACCTTGAGGAGGCGCCACTGTAGGCGCTAGAAGACAAAACTAAGATGCAGCTGTGGGTAGGAGGTATGGGGAGATGTGCTTATTATCACTGACCAATGAAGGTGATGGGAAAGAGCTAGTTCATAGACACTGACCAATGGATAAGCATAGTTAATGTAAACTGTAACCTTCTATATAAGTGAGCTATTTGGGCTAATAAACGGAAGCTTCTTTATCACTCATATTGTGTGGCTTGTGGTTTCCCTCACCGGCTGGGCCCGCGCAGGACGTTACAATCTTTCTCAAAATAATTTTTTTCTCATGAAAGGGGCAAATGTGGATAACATGGATATAAACCCCTCATGTCTTAGAGAGATGGCAGTTAGCTTCCAAGGATCAAATGTGACTCTGCATGAACCTTTATATGTGCTTATGAAACAGTGTTTTTCTTTGACGGCATGCAAATGAACTTATCAACTCAGCTGTAGTATGTCAGAGTCTATAATATGCTCTTTGTGCTTCCCAGTATGATTACATGTTTTGTGTCTCTATGTATGTATCTATATGTATAAGTATCAAAATCTTTTTCTCCTGCTATTGCAGTTAGTATCAACTGGAGTTTCGTAATTTGCTTTGAGGAGAGGACAAATTCATACTTGATACAGGAAAGTGATTTTTCACATGAGGTAAGATCCTCATGCAAGACTGGGTACTCCTGTAAAGGAAGAAATGTCCCCCAAATCAAATATAGTCAAAGGAAAATGGAAAATTCACTTTGTAGGGTTACAGTCTTTTTTTGCATCCTACAGTGAATCTCATTGTCTTTTCTGTTCTAATATCATGTTACTAAAGGACACATATGAGACAGCAGGTCAAATTTGAAGGTGTTCAAAAATTAGTCCTACTATGTGCCAATCCTTCAGAATACAAGGTGAAACAAACCTTCTTATAATAATGCTGAACAGGAGTTATCATCTCTTTGTAAAACAGGGGAACGAATGTGAGGAAAAAAAGAAGCATCAGGAAAACAATAGAGTGCTACACAGGAAAAAAAAAAAGTTTTTCTGAAATGCCTTAAAAATCTTCCAAAGTGGTTCACCTTTAATGAGAATGAGGAAACTATGCATGCTAAAGCCCAATAGGATTTGTAGAGAAGATCCAAAGACTTTAAAGATTGCTGCATATTTTTAAGTTTGCTATTATTTTTCTTGCTGGCATAGCATTGTCAGAATTTCGCTTTGACATATCTTATTTTCCAAATTATTTATCTGTTTCAGCTGGAGACAGCTTTGTTTTACAAGAGGTAAGAGGCCTTTTTTAGTGTGTTCTTTAATTAGTAGCCCACTCTTGTTGCATTGGTAAAGCCAAGCTTTTGGAACCGTCATGTGACTCTTCAGAAGAGCCGTACAGTAGAGGCTGAAGGAAGTTATATGCAGAAGAGTGCCATCAATGAGTGAAGGAAATAGTACTGTGTGCCTTACTCCCTTTCTACAGATCGACCAGAGTCAGGCAGACAACTAGAGGGATTCTGTGACCTTTAATGTGCCTCAATTTCTCTATCAAATACTCACTTTAAGGCTAAAATTATTTTTAAACCCTCAGGTAGTAAATGTAACTTATTCACATACTAAACATAATTGAAGGCCATAGTCAGAAAGTTATAAAAAACACATCCCTAGATGATCCATGTTCAAAACGCACAGCCATTTCTTCTCAATTCATATCAGCAAGGGGCTGTTAGAGTGGTATTTTCCAGAAGTAGGTCCAATCTGTTGATAAAAGCCTGGGATGCTGAGTGCTGCCTGAAAGATGTTTCCTGCAGCCAATTGTTACTGATGTTAGGGGCAAGATGCTTAAAAAGTCATGGCAGATGGTTCACAGCAATGATGGAGAGCATTTACCCTCCAACAGATAACATTTTATTCCTGTTCTTTTGCTGGAGATTATTGTCATATTGAACAAGACAGCAGAAGCTAGGACTGAATGAAATATGTCTTTCCCATGAATGTTTCAAAATGTACTTGAAAAGTTTTTTGTTTTGAAAATTAATTATTCAGTTCTGCAACGTAAAAGGGAGGGATTTCTTTTTTATTTGGATTAGAAATGGGAAGCATTAATTATATATTCTTTGCTTTCCTGTGCTGGCTTTTTTAGTTACTTGACAAAATGAACTGGGAAGTACCTTCTTAGAATCTACTGAATTACAATGTGCAAATATATGTGAATGTATACTTATATAGAGGTATGAATATATTTATAAATATAAATTTGCTTCAAAACAACTGAAAATTTCCTGAAGTCCTGCCTCTCTTAGAGATTCTGAAATGTTAGAGAGAGCCTGGATTTATCAGGTGTGATAAGCTTTCCTTGCTGTATATAAAGTTTGCCTTTATATCAGTGTCTCCTGTGACCTTTGATTAAGAATGTTACAGGAGTTCAGATGGGAAGAAAAGATGTGAGAAGTCAAGTGGATAAATTGGAGAGAAGACTCCTGTACACCACTGCAAATTAATACTCTTTCACCCAGATATCAAAAGACAGGAACTATAAAAGCAGAACTGTGCAAACAGTCTTTCTATTGGTATGATTATAGTTCAGCTTCAGTTTTCAGCTGAGAGTAACAATTTTTCCTTATGAGCTCTCTAGTAAAAAATAATGATTGCCCTCTATGGAGGCTGAACTTTCCACCTCACCACAAATGCTGTTGAGGCTTTCACAGATCATGCCCAAAAGTTCTGTCCTTCTGATAGACCCAGTATAAGTCCAGAGAGCAAACAACTTGTTTGCTATTTGTATTGTTTTGTTGCTTATTAGTATTAAGATTAAGAAAACCATTAGGTGCTCTGTCTCCAATACGGCTTTCCATGAAATTCCCAAGTGGGACTATTCCCTGAAACAGCAGTCCCACAACATGGGCACAGCAGCTTCTGTCTCACATATATATAACAAAGGCAATTTACAGAGTCACCAGTTTTCATTTATTTCAGGTATCAAATTTGAGACATTTTCAAAATGATTTCTTGGAGCATTTTACTGTTGCATAGTGCACCATGTCTGTTCAGAGTAGATTCACATTAAATGTCAGTAGGACTTCGATAACTTCTACAGTTTTAAATGTCAGACCCTGAGGTAACCGTAAAATGGAATACTTCAAATTTTAGAAATGCTGATGAAAAGATATAATCTAGACAACTCTAGACAAATTAAGTTAGCAGAGCCATTATGTTGCAGTATAACAGGATAAGCCAAGATACTGGTCCTTCTGTTGTCTTGGAGCATACCCAAACCAAGACACTATCCAGAAGAGAATAATACTCCTGAAGCAATGGCATGTGGAGCAATCTGAGAGCAGTTCACCTGTTTGTTGACATCTGCATGTTCCTAGTTCAGAAACAGATTGAATACAGTTTAGCTAACTAGGCAATTCCACAAAGGATTCTGGAAAAAAAAAAGCAAAATAAAGCAAAGAAAAGGCAAATGTCAGTTCACAGTGACTTACTAAACTGCAATGTATGTCTTCACAGTGTAATAGAAAATCCAAGTGTGGCTTAAACAAGAAGACAAAAACACTGAGTTTGGGACTGAAAGGTGTAAAGCAAGTAAAATACATATAGAGTTAATGTGATTTCTATATTAATAGCTAAATAGTCAAAACAAATCGAAATTTTTTTACTCAAAAGAATTGTTAAACTTATTTCTGTGAAAAGCAAAAAAACCCCCTCCAACTCCTAGGTTTTCAGCACAAATGACACATGAATAAGAACATCAAAAAGCTGTGCATCCTTTGCAGTTCAATTACACAGTAAGCATAATGAAGGTAAGTGGGTTAAGAGTTGTAACTGGATTAGAGAAACATGAAAAAGGCATACATTTCTCAGAATTTTTAATTTTTCACTGATAATGTCTAGTTGTTTCACACTTCTTTGATATTCTCTGTGAATTCTACTGTTCTCAGAATGAGACTCTTCAGATTTCAGGGATAAACTTGAGTTACTGGAGCATTTAGTGCTTGAGTTCACTAAGAAGGTAACATCTTGGGCAGAATATTTGCCACTGGACAACTACACTAGGATTGTGCCTTTATAGTGAATAACTAATTAAAATACTGATGATATTTTTCAGTGTCCTCCAACAGTCAGTTGACAAACAAACCAATTTCCTCATCTCTGAGTACTAGAGGACAAGTTTTGATCTTGCCTGGAGCCAAGGGAGGCTGCATGCTGCTAAAGCATGTGCAGCACTAGGTAGGGTAGATTCATGCAGGGCCCACCCTGTGCCAGAGGCTGATATCTCCCCACCAGGTTCTGTGGCTAAAGTTTGGCATCTCAGAACCAAAGATCTAGTGGAAGATGAGGAACGAGGTACTAAACCAGGGTAACTTGAAAGTTCTCTAGGGTTTTCTTGATGGGCTGGTTTGTTGACGTAGTGGCAAAAAGAAGCATGAGGGAGGAATGTTAACATCTTAAAACAGAAGAGCTACTGGGAGGTGAAGATCTGCTCATGGCTTGGCCCATCAGCATCAGGACAGTGAAGAGGGAACAGGAAAGGAAACAGTATCTGACCCAAACTTTTCATGGCTTACTATGGTATGTACAAATGTTGAGAAAATATTTTAATGAAAACTCAATTTTTGAAAACTTTGGGAGAATTTTTAATTGTTAGTTCTTAAGATATTTTCTGTTTTGGGCGAGCCAGATTATTGAACTTCTGTCTTCTCATTCTGAAGAGGAGAACTCCCTAGCTCATCATGAAAACATACCTCAGAAGCAGACTGTGAGGCTGCATCTCCACATACAGAATGATAATTTCAGAAGTTTTATGGTCCCTTAGCACTTGGAAGAATTAAAACCTGCAATAACATAAAGGTTTATCAAGGAAAAAAATTACTGTGTTCATAGTTTCATAGACAAATATTGACCAAGACTGCAAGTAAATTGTGATTTGTCTTCATCTAAGTCTAGCACCAGGAGTTATGAATATTGCATTTGGGTAAACCCAAGTATCTACAGAAAGCTGAAGTATTTGTAGACTCCTAATTTAGGGAATAGTGGAAAAAGAGAGAATGGCTTGGTAGTTTTTATTAGTGGTAGTCACACATGCAGTGTAATAATCCTCAGCATTCCAGAAAATACTCTGTCATCTCTCTATATATTAGGAATTAACACTTCCTAAAAGTCACTTTATTTCCTTTTAACTTACTTTGAATTTCTACTGCACTACTTTTACTTCACTAGTAAAACCAGCTACAAAGTTCCCCTTGAATGCTACTTCCCCAGCACACTTGAAACTGCTTTGCAAGGTCTGAAGGAAAGCATTCTGGTTTTAGCAAGCAAAGTCTTTGTCTTCCTTTCAGTGTTGTGTTTCCCTGGGATACCAGTCTTTTTTAAGGCTTTTAGAAAGGAAGGCAATTAAAAGACATTACAATAAAGAGGAAAAAAACCCAAAACAGCAAATTGCCTTTTAACCCTGTGCCCCATTAAGCTTCTGGTAATTATTTGTTGATGACCAGAGTCTCCTTGCTCCCATTTTTCTTCTCATGTGTGGACGTGTGTGGTTGTTGGCTGCAAAGTGCTATTCCAGAGCCCGTATCATTTTTACAGACTGTCATGGGCTGTGGTTCTTTTGAATGCCTGTCGATAGTTTTGAAAGTGAAAACAAGTCTGTTAGAATGCAAATTAGTGATATTCTAAAACATAGGACAGACCTGACTGGAGTTGAAATTAAATAGTAGGAAGGCCAGGAAATAGTAGGAAGGACTGGAAATATTAGGAAGAGGTCTAAAAATTAATCCATTAACAGGCCCGGGGACCCATTAATCTCAGTGGAACTCTGGGTCAAGGAAAGATTGCTTACTTTTGGCTTTGTTATAAATCATTTTAAAAAGCTTATTTGAAACAGGGCTTTATGTAAACCTGGAGACAGAAGGCTACAGGCTGGGGAGAGGTGAGTCCAATAGAATCTTAGAATCATAGAATAGTTTGGGTTGGAAGGTACCTTAAAGATCATCGAGTTCCAACCCCCCTGTCATAGGGAGGGACACCTCCCACTAGATCAGGCTGCCGAGTGCCTTGTCCAGCCTGGCCTTGAACACCTCCAGAGAGGGGGCATCCACAACTTCTCTCTGGGCAACCTGTTACAGTGTTTCACTACCCTCACTGTAAAGAACATCAATAGGGTGAGAAATGTATTTGGACATGGTTGTACATGGTTAATGGTTGGACTCAATGTGAAAGGTCCCTTCCCACCTAGGCAATTCAATGATATTATGATTCAATGACATCTGATTTACAGGAAGAGAGATAATTTAAAGCTGGCACTGACCAAGCCTAAAACATTTGTTTTGCATGTTGTTTTGTTTAATTTATTAGATAATTCTGAAACAAAAAGACCAAGAGAAGAGATGAGAGAAATAGCTTTTCAGATTGGCTAGCAGGGGAAGGAGGAGTGGAGTGCGAAGGGCAGCCAGCAGCAAGAGGTGGGATAGGAGCAGGAGGGATGGGGAGAAGCTCACAGTCAGGACTAGCAGCACCTACGAGGGAGGGGAATAACAATGGGGCATAATATCATGAGGGTAGAAGACAGGTAAACTCCTCCCACCTCTGCAGTTGCTTCACTGTAAAAAAAATCTTGAAATAGTTCTGAAAATTGAGTACTGAAACTTAGTCATCTGCCTTGCTTGAATTTCTCTGCTTTTCTTAAAATTCAGATTCTTGAGTATAAATTAATTGACTGATGCTTGCATGCAGGAAGAATTGGCTGATTAAGCAGCAGAAACCTCAGTGTAATTTTCATCTGTTTCTGGATGAGACTGGCGCTGTTGGTTTACAACAAGCCCTTTCCATTCAAAACTAACCCTTGATGCTGTAGTTAATTCCTGGCAGAAGAGCTTCACTCATGTCCTAAATATAGCTGGCAAGTTACATAGCAAGCTAACAAGAGTGCCAGGTCCTGTGGCTCTGTGCTATCAACCTTGCACCACTTAGAAATTTAACAGGTTACAGTAAAAATATCTCATTGGGCCTTCCCCAAAAGACCTCTGCAGACTTCCTGCAGTGACTCTTGCTGAGCAAGTAAGGATCTGAGCTGCTGTTGTTTCTTAGTCCGAATCAGTTTTTAGATTTCATCTGGTAATCATATTTTTCCTGCTGGGTAAACTGAGGCATAAATCTGGGAAAATATTTTGCACAAGGAGTCATTTTCTCCCTATTAGAAAAGATTAGAGTATGTTGTATTCTCCCTGCAGGCACTGTCAAGCGGCGACTTCTGCATCTTCACAGTAGGCATAAAACTTGATGTGAGACCACAGCTATCTGAAAGCTTATGGTAAGGAAAGGGAAAATAAAGCACCTTTTCAGGTGTTGCTTTGGCACTTACTGGAAAACAAAGAACATCGCTGTCCTGCAGAGCTGACATTTGAAGGGAATATTTATTTATGGGGGGAGGTTGTGATTTTCTTTTTTTAATTTTGGTGATAAAACGTTTTCTTCTGCCCTGGTGGTGGGTTTTGTACCTACTCAGCAATTGCCTGAGCACCTTCTCCCTACCCTGGGAGCTTGACTTCAAAAGTAAGAGCAACCTGGAAAGAAAGAAAAAGGTGAGAAATACACAGTAAGCATTCAGCTTCTTTGTCCATTGCAATTGATCCTACTGTTGCTTCTGCTTCCCTGGGGCATTTTCTGCCTGCCATCAATGCAAAACCTGCCTGCTCTGCGAATGTGACAACTGCTGTTTTGTTAAACATAGACAGTATGTGAGGCTAATAAGGCCCTCTTTTCCTGCCAGCTCAACTGCATGTTAGTGTACTAAGTTCATGGCTATTTGTTTCCTAGCACCAAGTGGGTTTGGACATGTGGCCACAAGCTTTCTGACAATATGTCTCGGGAACATCTATGTGGCCCTGAAATGCCAGAGAGAAGGAATGCAGAACAGCAAGGTGAGTTTAATTATCTCACACAGTGCTACTGCAATGCTAATGCCTTCATGTGTAGAGTCAGTAATCTGATTTCAGGAGTAGCTAAAAACACATTTCTACTTGTTTCATTTATTTTATGTTTTTACGTTTCATTTATGTTTCTTTATTTTATTTCACACTGGGAAATATTGCAGTGCTCACAAGATTGCATGACTAATAAATAAGAATCATAAAAAATTAAGTGAAAAATATTGTTATCTTTTGTGGTTTTGTTCGTTTTTTATTTGTAGTGCTAACGGAAGTGCAGTTGTTATGATGCATACATGCATATGCTGAATATAAACCAGGTGTGTAGGACAGGACTTTGGAAAGAGGTTGGCTTTTGTCCAGCTGTTTACATTAATGTGAATGGCAAAGCTTTTGACTTCCATGGGAGCAGAGTTTGCCTGCTGTTAGGTGCTTTTTAAAATCCTTTAAAAGAGAATAGAACCAATTTCATGCTGGCTGTTCCCAAATGCACCAAAATGCATCTTCAAGGCCTTTTCAAGACCTCTTTGCTGAGAGGCAAAGATTTCTGCCAAGCATTTATGTGTCTGCCTGTCCCTTTCGAATTGCTTTAAAATCACCTATATATTAACAGAGACTTCAGAAAAATTTTTATTATTTTACAGAACCTTACGCTAAATAAGTGTCTTGCTGTACAGTAAAATAGAGCTCTTGTTCTGAAGAGCTCACAGCCTACAAATGCAATGGCAGCAAGTGAAGATGACAAAGTAAGCTAAAGTGACAAAAGAGGACAGTCAGATAGCAGAGATTTACTAAGACAATTGGTGAAAATGTGCACCTGTCAAATTAGTTTTCACATTAAATGAAAAAAATCCCTATAGCTGCATGCACAATTGGCATCCTTCATGGACTACTTTTTAGGAGTTTAATAGCGAAGAAATCTAAGTGGCAAGGAGCAATTGAGGAGGGAGGAATAAGGAAGGGTAAATGCAAGAGTGTTTGCAGGTTGCAATTGCAAGTTGAGCACTGTCAGCAGAGTGGAGGATCATCAAGGCACAGTGCACTGAAGGAACAAAAGGGGCAGACACAGAACTCTCTGGAATGAAGAGACTATTGCTGCCAAACTTTAAGTACTGACAGTGGATGGACTGATTCAGACCCAGTTAACTTCACTGTAGGTATATCTACGAGGGCAGTATTTGTTGCCTGATTTTATAATTCTAGAAATTGTTGCTGTCACCACGTAAATAATACAGTTGAGGTCAAAAAATGTAATGGGGAAGCTCTGCTTGTGATTATTGCTTTTATGCACCAACTGAGCATTTTCTGAAATTCCTTTTCTGGTATCCAATGATGTTTCTCTGTCCTTTGCCCTGCATGTTTATGACACTGATATCACTGATGTATTTTTATCTAAATATCACCCCACTCAGGGGCTGAGGCACCAAAGCTGTCTGAGTGGGCTCCTGTCAACCACAAAATTTATTCCCCTAGCCTCAGAAAAGCACAAATTAGAAAATGCAGTGCATGGCTTATTCAGCCCTTGCCTGAATATTAAGAACTAGTAATTTAAAGAGTTCTGAGTAGTTTCAGATTTGCCTTTGTTTTGCTGGCACAATCTCTTCTTCTGCAAGAGCATCTGCATGCTTCATGACTTGAGTATTCCCTGGGTACACCATTCTTAAGCAAAAAAACCCCCACAAAAACCAAAAGAAGCCAGGAGCTGTTACCATTACACAAATAGGAAATTAATGTACACAAAACCCAATTTCCCCGCATTCACATAGGAAATCTGTGGCTGAATATTACATTGAAAATGCATTGCTCTAAGTGCAGTGACTTGATACTCAAGGCAGCTTAATTTAAAGTGGTCTGTGTAAAATGTCTTCTTGCAAGCTACTGTATTGATTGCTACCATGCTCCACTCATGTGCTTGTGAAGCTCAAATTTTAGATTTGAGTGGTTCAGAACAATAGAAGCAGTCAATTTTGTGCATTCAAATTAGTTTAGACACTAACTGCATCTCTTCTTGATTTTTCAATACATATTGCTATCATGTGGGATGTGGGGAAAAAAGACTTTTGACCATTCTAAAGGAACACTATATATACTTCTTTGCCAAAAAAACTCCAGTCTCCTATTAAAAGCTGACATTGTAGAATCAAGTAATAATTATGATTTGCTGGTCTAGCATCTAGAAATCTTTGCTTTGCATTTTAAAATTGCCAAATTCAATTTTTAAGGAGGTAAAACTCAGAGTTTGTGACTATCAACATGGTAAGTAATTTTTTAATCTTCAGTTCAGTTATTCTTTTAGATTTTTTTGGGGTTTTTTTTAGATCTCTCTGTTTGACAGAAAATTTTTTCAAGAGCTTAATTTTATGAGCAGATGTTCTATTAAATACGTCATAGGATTTAATCAGATATAGTTGTACATTAAGAAGAATTTTTCTGCCTTTCCTGAAGTTCTAAACTGTGTGTGCTGTGGTGTTTTAAACTACAGTCATTACTGGCTTAGTGGTTCAAGCCAGTATTTACCTGGCCAGGTATTCCTTGTCCATGACTGAAGCAGGTGAGGAGTCCCCAGGGATAACACAGAAGCTAAGTAATCTTGGGACTTACATCCCTCTTCTTCAGGTTAATCTATTTTATTAAAGAGACACAGGAGGGTATAGAGACTGCTGGAGTGCTATCAGACTAGAGTGGAAAATGAACTTTAGAATTTAGAAAATATTCTTAAACAGACTGATCGTTTCCATGAAGTTTGAAGAGAAAAAAAGGATGCAGTTTGATCTACCAAAAGTTATATTTCAGTCATCTTCAGTTTCCACCACTCTTTCTCACTTTTGTTTTGTCAATGTTCTTAAAGAATTTATAATTTAGTACTGGAAAGTTGGAACTATATACCTCCAAGTAAAAACACTGTGCATGGAAATTGAAAATATGGTCCCTTGACTACAAGATTTTCATTTCTATGAAGACTATTTATCATAAATTTCTTGACCAGCTCTATTCCTTCCTTCCCATACACATTAAGATACACTCAGATGCATTTCAGAGATGAGAGATTTTCCTTCCTGCTTCTTTAATTTTATATTGATGTCTTTCAGCAAAATAAACTCCATCAGAGGGACTGAAATTGTAGAGGGAGTTTAGAAATTTCTTTACTTGGTCAGATGTGACAGCAGTGTCTCTCTCTGACTTAGGAGAGAATTTTGTGGTTAGTGACTTGAATGTGCTACTTTATTCTGAATTAAAAAAAGTACCTAGCCAAGCATCACATGCTGTGCAAAAACAGTCTGAACAGTAACAGCCTAACCATTTTGAATGCGAAATTAGAGACAGAACCATAATGTGGATTTTAAAATGTAGTACATTTTTTTCTCCCATCAAAAGAATGGGAAAGAAGAGACAGAACCATAATGTGGATTTTGAAATGTAGTACATTTTTTTCTCCCATCACATCAATGTTAGCCCTGAAAATGTATCAACACTGCATAAAATCAGTCTGAAGACAAAAAATGCACTTAGAATAAAGCCTACCTTTTTTCAATTAAAATTTAATAGAACCCTCATTTTTTTCAAGCAAACCAGATCAAGTTTTTGCCCTCTCATTTTAGCAGTAACTCCAATTATGATAGCTGTAATTAAAGGCATTTCAGTGGCTCAAATAGTGCTCATGTAGTATATTATCTAGACCTTTTACTAATGGACTGGGAGCAAAATAACTTCCCAAGTCATTTCTCCTTTCATCTCCCTAACATGAACCAACTTTGCTCTCAATCAAAGTGATGTTTATAGTGTTTATTAAGGGTTTATTACGTATGCCCACACATGCTGGAATTTAAGGTCAATATTCATCTCCAGGAAAGGAGAGGAAACAACTGTGACACAGTGAGGTCTTGCTTTTGAACAGGCTTGTACAATTGTACCATTGTCTGAATTGGAATTGGTACTGTGAAAGTTCTGTGCTAAGTTGCATCTTATTAGAGATATTGAGAACTCTGGTAGTGCTCATAGAGATCAGACTGGATGTGCTTAATACCATTCCTGGAAAAACCTGACAAAGGATAGGAGTATTATGTTGTTTCCTTGCTGAGCAAGAAGTTAATGCATGATTAATACCATTTTGTACTTGGGGTTGTGGCCTAATTGTGTTTGGATGCCGACAATTTTTAAAAATACAGTTCTATACTACTTTGGCTTCTCTTGCTCAGTTTCTCAACTGGCTTTGACTCAAAAATAGATTCTAACAGACAAAGGGGTTTCTTACTGTATTCTCTCTCCTCAAATGTAGTTTTTAAGGACCACCATCTTTTAAAGAAGACTGAATTGTATTTTGTCATCTTAGGCTTTCTTATCTGATTCTCTCTCAAAATCATGCTGACGTATTGTGTGTTCTCTGCTTTGTTTGTAATAAATTGTCATAATTTTGGAGGAGACTCTCCAGAAAAGCGACGCAGCAAACAATGCTGCCAACTCAGTAGATGATGTGCTCAACACAAAAAATTCTGTTGTTATTGAGACTGGCAAGAATTGTGTGAGAGCTGAAGAAGCAGGCAAAGAATTTCAGGAAAATCATGAATTCAGTTTCACTGTTCATTTAAAGGTTTGCTTCTGTCAAGATTCAGAAGATCATTTTACTTTCCCTGCAGTAGTAGTAAGTAAGGTCTTTTCCACAGAAGGGCCTATCATCTGTCAGGTCTTGAATTATACAACTCCACAAGTGGAAGATCAAAAATTCTTTGAACAAAAATGCCTCACAGATTCCTGTGTCCTGTCTGTACTTCGTTTGTCAGCTTCCCTTAGCAGCCAGGACTCTTTAATGATTAATCTCTCACTAATTCAGAGCAAAACTTTAAAATAATTAAGAGGCATCTTCCAGCTTTTAAGTACATTGGCTGCAGTACAGTGAATGAGAAAAATATTTGTCACTTGAAAAAGTTTCTAAGACTCAAGAGAGAAATGGGTTTAATTCTTACCAAGCTATATTGATTCTTACATCATGCTTGGTTTGGATTGATCTATTTGGAATGAAGATTTGGCACTAAAGAAAATTTTTAAATGTCAGAGAACCACTAAAAGAAAGAGCAGAAAAATGCACATAAAGAAAACCGTCATCAGTATTGAAAAACATTGCCTTTCTTTTACATACTGACTAGAGTGGATTTTTTTTGTTTTCGTTTTTTTTGTTTTGTTTTTTTACAACTTTGTTATCTGTGTTAGTCTGAGAAAGAATGTTGTATGAGCCTACTGGAACTGCTGAGCAGCAGAGGGGACAGATTCACAGTTGCCACCAACAAGTGAGGATTTTGTGGCAGCTGCTGAAAGATCACTTTAATCCAGATGAGAGAAAGTGACTTACTCCCTTTATTAGAGAAATAAACCCTCAATATGTTCTGCTCATGACCTACAGCAGCCTAACAGGACTGGAGTGGGCCACTGCTATGAAGGGCTGCAGTAGTTTCTTTTTAAAGGTTGTCTCTTTGGCAACATGGAGTTACACTGCCAAGTTACTGGGATTTGCAAGCTGGAGTGGCTGCCTTGATAATTCTCAGTGACTCTTCAGGACAAAGGGATTAGTTGTAGTCCTTTGCAAAGGCTCTCCTTTTTTCTCTTTCCCAACACACGCTCCACAACTTACAATGTTTTTCTACCTGCCTACGTAAATAGAGCTGATTGCTATTAACCTCCTGACATTTCTAAAATGATCATCAAATCTTTGTGTGTATCTGATTGCAAGAGTGACTAAGTGTGACTCTGGCCTTTCTCCTGAGGAGTCCAGGAGACTGCTTTGAATTAGGAATGGGATACAAACCACAGAAGGATTAGAGAAAAAATTATTTCATGCAGCAATGCCTGTGTGAGTGAACAGGCAGCAAATGTAAATAGCCTGTGAAGAATGCAGACCAAAGGGGTAATCAAAGGTGATTTCAGCAGGGGATTGTAGGTGGATCTAGAAGGACATTTTCAGCCTTGTTGCATAACGATTTGAGAAGCAAAAGCAAAGAGCAGGGGCCGGAGGGAGGGGCAGGAAGAAAAGGGGGAGAGCAAAGCAGCCAGGAGCAGAGTATGGGACATGCAACAGTTGCTTCAGGGACAGACATCATCTCTAGACAAACCAAGGGCAGTTTCCAGAGCATGGGAAGCCACTCAGAGGAACTAGAGGGTGGATGTGCAGAATGAAGGAGCGGAGATTTGCCTCATAATACAAAGGGCCGTTTTACATCACAGACTACTGCTGTCAGCATCAGACTCAGGTCATCTGTGTGCTAGTTATGCAAAGTTCCCATCTGAAAAAACAGTAAGACTAATGCACAAGCTCTTTATATTTTAAACAAATCAACAGCACTCCGGCAGAAAGCTCAAAAAAATTCACATCACGTGCATTTTGAAAAGGTGAGTGCAAGTAACAGCAAACAGTAGCTGTTCCATAGCACAGCCTCCTCTTTCCATGACTTCAGTCTGAGATTGCAAGTCATTTCCTTAAGAGCTGCTGCTGCACAGCAGACCTAGGTAATGGTATTTAATTCATTTGGATATACAATTGTTTCCAACAGAATCTGTAAGTGATACAGGTTTAGGAAAATAAACTGTGGAAAGTGGGGGGATGGGGAGGAGAAGTATTCAAATCACAGTCTGTTAAGATTCCCTGGTTTCTCTTCTTTGCCCAGACCATATGGTAACAAGATTATTTTAATAGCCCAGTAGCACTGTTGAAAATAGGAAGGGTTGGAAAAACTACCTTCGTGTTTCTGGAAAGGGAGATGGGATTTATTCATTAACAAGTTCATCTTTTTATTAGTGTTGTATTGTTCCCATCAGAACAATAAGACCTGCTTCTAAAGCCGAATTTTTTTTAAACGAAAACCCTCCCCAGAAAATTGCAACACTGATTTTTGTGTCTATTCAATAGGATTTATTATTTTCATTTCATTCTCCAGAGCTGTGGAGTCTTGAAAATTCAAGCCTGCCTCCTTCAGCAGATAGCAATGCTAGCAAGGGGAGGCAGCAGTGTCAGTGCTCCCTCTAGTGAACTCAGTTCGCGGAGGATTGGGTTTAGCCTTGCTAGTGTCTTCTTGGGAGCTCCTAGTGTTTCACCCAAGGTGTTTTCTTTACATAGGTAAAATTCATTCCACTGTCTGCTGTTCAGTCTGGGAAGACTGGCACATGATGAACTTAGCAGTGGTTATATAGTCTGAGTCACCGCTGGAGTAGGGGACTGAGAAGGTGTCAACCATTGGTTTACTGGGCAGGTCAGTTGCTCTGACTTTTCTGCTCTTAGAGTGTTTCTGGAAAATCCCTTTCAGTTTATTTACACCGATCTTTCAATGAACAGCAAGTTTAAAGTAAGGTGAGCCAGAAGACTGTCTTCGTGGCCATGAAGCACCTTAAGGTGCTCAGGCAGCAGGGACTCTTGGTGGAAAATGGTCCCCTGGAAGGAACTAGTCAAAGCTAAAGCTTATTGACAACACAATTGTGAACTGTTGGTACATGGCTCATGCGTAACTTACAGCTCTACCCATTTGATCATGCTAACTCAATATTGATATTTGCTTAATATATTAATATTGAGGGGGGAGGAAAAGGAGAACTGCATGCAAAATCTAGTTCTGTGCTTGAGTGATGCAGACATAAGCACATACTCTTAAAATAAATACCATGTCAGAATTCAAATGAGAAGTAAAAAAATCCTGTACGTTGTCATTCACACAATTCTCTCTCATCCTGGTTGATAGGAAGAGTACAAAGTAGAAGAAGGGAAAATAAATGTTAGTTTTATTACCAGTTTATCCTTCAGCCTTCAGAACATGAAATGTAAGAGCACAGAATCAAATTATTTAAGAGCTGTGTGTGATTATTCATAAGGCTAGAAATAACAGTGTCTGGGTTTGCAATGGAGGGGTAAGGATCCTTTCTCCACTTGTACAGGGTGTTACCTTCTGGTTATTCTCACAGCAAATGTCAGTCTTCAATAGGATAGCATGAGGAATGCAGGCATAAGAGGAAAAGGAGTGAAATGTTTGTTTGGAATCTTTAAAAGAGCCCCTGGGAATTCTGGATTTCAATAATTAAATTATGAGCTAAGTCAGGGAAGAACATGGCTTTTATTTAGATGAATCAGTTCCATAACAAGGATAAATCGTTAAAACCCCAATGCATCTTAAGCTCTGAGATGGGGGTAAATCAATATAATTGCACTGCCTTCCCTTTTGACTCCTGAAAAGGGCTAAAATTATATAGCCTGCAGGGGCTACATCAGTCTTGGCCTCCTTGTATCAGCCCATTCAATTTCTGTTCCAGCTGTGGGGAATGGAAAACTGGACACAAATTGTCCAGTTATCATGACCCAGTATAAATATCTGAAGCTGTGCTAATGTGAAGCTTGTAGCAACTTAAAAAATCAGTGTTCATGCATCTCTAAGTCTTTATCATACAACTTTTGAAAGAGTTTGTGATTTGTGTAAATATATATAATTATCTCCTATTTAAAGTCTATAGAGGACTTTGGATATGGGCATACTTTCAAATCTTGTCGCTGAAGAACAGCCAGATTCTTTAATTACTTTTGGGTATTGGAGGCTAAGAAATTGTGATCACTGGGGTGATTATATGTTAAGAGAAAAATACATGCCAAATTCTACTAGTAATCAACACCAAATGCTGATTCTGTGTACAGTTTTATACAAAATCAAACATTTAGTAAACTTTCAAGTCTTCTGCACTGTGTTTACTCATTTTCAAACAGGAAAACTGTAAAAAGAAAGCAAAAAAGTTTGCAAGAAAGAACTTTTCCCTGTTTCCATAGGTATTTCATGTACTAAATAACTTTACTGAGAAAACTTCTTTCCTCCCTCTTCCCAGTTTCACTGGCATGAAATTTTACAAAACAAAGTTGAAAAACATTAAGTATTCTTTACTAAAGAGCAATTTTAATTCCATATGAATGAAATTAGTGTAAAGGCTTCATTATTCAAACGGCTGACAGTACTGTGGTAGAGGAAACTAGGCTTATCCATGGAAACCAAATGTTCTACAGAAGAACTCCCTCCTTCCCCACCCCCTTTTGGCCATACAAGGACTAATTGTGGTGTCAGCTGCCACAAGAATTTGAAGCATGTATCTGGTGTATCAGAAGAATAGCAACTGCTGTCAGCAGCATTCCTATTCTCCAGCTACGACTGATGGCACAGGAGGCAGTTTATACAATCTTTATTCTTCTTAAAATTGGAGAGGGGATGGGAGAGTTTTTATATTTTTTTAATGTTTACTAGCTTTCTTTCATACATACATGTGTGTGTGTATATTGTGTGCATGTATATCTACATGTGCATACACAACATTTATATATTACATACGAATGTATGTTAAGTACCCTTTGTTTATGGAAAAAATACAGTATTACTGTTTGCCCACTGCTGGCTACATTTTCACAGTACTCTAAAAACCCCAGCTATTTAGGTTGCAAATATATTGTTCCCCATTTACTAAGGGTAGGTAGAATTTTCTCCTCAGTAGTGATGTGAAAGTTGTTCACTAAAAGGAAGATTACTATTGTGTCTGGAGTAGGTATGTTTTCTCTGCACCTTAGCTGAAATGCCAGTCTTTGACTAGGCATTCACACACTATTTTATCTCAGTTCTCACGTAAAAGATTGCATTAACTCATAAGAGATTAAGATCTGTGGAGAGTGGATAAAATTGGGCCCTAAAGCTTGAACTCAGCTGCAAACCAAAGCAGTGGTATAAACTGACTTTTGGAGTTCAGCTGCTCTATTTACAGCATCTAATAGGTAGAGAAGAGAGTTTACCATTGTGGAATGTAGAGCTGAAGTTTTCCTACTCCATTCATTTAAGGTATTCACAAATGGAAATGAGATTAAGTTAGTGACTGCTGTTAGGCATGAACAAATGAGTCTGTGCTATTCTAACGTGCTTCATTTTGACATGCTGTGATTTAAAAATAAAATGAAATATGTTATTTTTTTCTTCTTCAGCATGCTCACAAAGCTGCATTTTAGTGCCTAGTGCTGATAGCTCAACTTGAAAGAGTATTGCTGTTACCTTTCCAACAGGCTAAATCTGGTTCAAGAAGAAAAGAGAAGCAAGTAAAAATTAATTTTTGATGAAGATCTTATATTAATTTTTATGGAGATTTTTTTAACTGTCAAGTCTTATTCAGCTATGCTGTACAAGTGAATGCATTCAGAGCTGTAGATGAGACAACTGAGTGCAAATATAAATCATCACAGAACAGCTTGTAAGAACATACATTTTTATTTACCTCTCCCCCTCACTGAGAAAGATGGCTGAAGATTTCTGTTCCGACACATAACTCAAGAGCTCCAACAGTCCTCCAAACAATTGAATTGCTGAGAATGTGAAGATTCAAAAGTAGTTTAGGCTTGCATGTATGCCATGTATGATGGAGCTACACATCTGATACAGTTTGTTTTCTGGAGCCAGCCTGCACTTCCTCTGTCTGAGGAAGAAAAATATTTGTGTGGTGATGGGATAGCAGTTTTTGCCCAGACATTCTGGCAACTAGTATTTGTGAAATACTGAATGTTATAGAAGAAAGTTGCTCTACCTATTTTAAAATGGCAGCCCTGTGATTTAGGATCTTGAATTACAAAAGGTGACTGTTTGGTCAGTTAGGAATAGCATTAATCTTAATCTAAAAAGGTACAAGTTTTTCCTATCCAATGACTTTTTCCGTTGGCAGTGATATAAATCGGAATAGCACTTTGTTTTCTAAGAAGCATTGAACTGTGCCTGAGTTAAAGATACAATGTGAAGATACACAGATTTGTCATATGAAGCCAGAGGCCTTACTGTAAAATAACTAAATACCAAAACATAAATGAGTGAAAATGCAAAGCATTAAAAAAACAACAAAAAGAATGGACTCATAAACCCCTGTCTACAAGATTATTGCTTAGATGATAGATGCTGGAGTACCTCTCCTACAAGGATGGGCTGAGAGAGCTGGGGTTGCTCAGCCTGGATAAGAAAATGCTGTGGGGAGACTTCATAGTGGCCTCCCAGTACCTGAAGGGGACCTACAAGAGATCTGAGGATGGACTGTTTGTCAGAGCATGTAACAGTAGGATGACGGGCAAAGTTTTTTAACTAGAGCAGGGCAGGTTTAGATTAGACATTAGGAAGTTCTTCATTGTGAGGGTGGTGGAACATTGGAACAGGTTGCACAGAGATAGAGAGGTAGAGACCCCATCTCCGGGGGGATTCAAGGCCAGTCTTGATGAGGCTCTGAGCAACCTGATCTAATGCAGTATGTCCCTGCTCACTGCAGGGAGAATTGGACTACATGGATTTAAATGTCCCTTCCAACTCTGTGATTCTATGATTCTGTGTAATTCACACTCATAGCAGGATGTCATGTTGGACAATGTCAAATGCTTTGCACAAGTTCGGGTAGATGATGTCAGTTGCTTTTCCTTTATCCACCGATAATGTGACTCCATCACAGAAGGCCACCAAGCTGGTCAGGCACATTTTCTCCCTGGTGAAGCCATGCTGCTTACCTCCAATCGCCTCAGTGTCATCCTTCATGTGTTTATGTAGCATCTTCAGGAGGATCTGCTCCGTGATTTTGCCAGGCACAGAGGTGAGACTGTCTGCCCTGCAGTTTTCTGGATCTTCTTTTTTTTCCCCTTTTTAAAATGGGGGTTATGATCCACCATTTCCAGGTTATAAATAAATATATTATAGTCATTGCACTTTGCACAACAATGTACCATCATGGGGCGACTTGATGGAATTTGAAGTACTGGTAATTGATTAATTTTTATCACATTAGTGAGGGGGAAAAGTTTCAGCAAATGTAAAGACTAGTAAAAGTCTTAAAAATAAAATATTAAATATGGCAATAAAATTAAGTACACATTAAAGATTGATACAGTATCTTGTATTCTATTACCATTATGATTTTAGTACAGGTTTTAACTTCTGGAAACAGATGCTATCTTTATAACCTGTCCATAACCTTGAATAGAATGTTTAGGAAGGGTTATTAACACAAAGTAGCATGCCAGTTACATTATGTGACATAATATATACAAATTGATATTTTTATTAGTCTCCAACTCAGACCATATCAACTAAGGATGCAGCATGAAGGAAAATACTCTCTAGTCTTAATTTGCCTAGGTTTGTGTCAGAATATTGAAGCATAAGCTCGAAAATTATCTCCATATTTCTTAATGTAAATTATAAAATTAAAAAGTGTATAAAAGTAAGTTAATTTTTTTAAATGCATTTCATCATCCAGAGCAGCAGTGAAATAATATCCAAAATACTATATGCATTGCTGGTCAATGAGGAACAGGAACTCTAATAGAGCAATAGAGGAGAGACATTTTTGAAAAAGCTCATTGAAAAGCAATTCTCCTTTTGAGAGAAAAACTTAAAATCTTGGATCATTCATCTGGCAAGGTAGTGGCTGCAAGATAAGAATACATGGAACAAAGAACTATTTAACCCAAAGGACAGTGTTGTTATGAGGATAAATTGGAATAAATTGACCATGAATAAATTTGGAATGAAAATTGAACAAATTTCTAGCAAGTTGGAGAGCAGTGAGGCCACAAGTATTTGAACTTTACCTGATCAGGGCAGCAGGGAATTTTGATGAGGCTGCATGAAATAAAAAAACCTGGGGTTTCCTTCATCCTGTCCTTCTGCAAACAGGATGAAAATCATCTATGGAATTATTCAAAATGCAAGAAGTTTTAATGCAATTCACTGTCATGACTTTAAACTGGGTTAAGACCACTTGACTTATCTAAGCAGAAGCTTTAGTGCAGGGACTCTTGATGGTTTAATTGTTGATTGTTCCCAGTTACCTTGTGTTAGCAGAAACAGGGATTCCACGGGAACTGATCAGGTGCTTGTTTCACATCCAAGTTATTGCCCTAATAATTCCTTCATGCTGTAGGTCTATAACTGCAATTGTTTCCATTTTGGTTGAGAAAATCTCAAATCTAATTGAGCTGAACTTTAAATTGTAGTGTTGCTACTGTTTGAATGCTTGCTGTCTCTTAGTCTGCCTCTGGCAGGATTTCTGGCTGCTTTAGCATTGGTGGGTGAATGGTTTCTTCAGTTAATGTCTATGTGCAGCTGAGTGTGGGTTCCTGGTAAAGTATATTTGAGTATTTTCTTGCCTCTTCTATTTTCCAAATTTCTATATCTATTCTGTCTGCTCTCTCCTCTCCTTTTTCATTGCTGCAGAGGAACAGACTGCAATAGAAGAGGCTGTTCCCTTCTGTTTTTCAGGGTGTTTTTCAGCCTGGTAACTTCAGTACTCTCACTGAGAGTGCGGGGCCTCACAGAGTCAGGATGGTATGGTGACAAAATGCTGAAACTGGAGCTGGAACTGGACCAAGTGGTGACAGGGGAAGTTCTTGACCCAGCTTTGCTGACAGAGAAGTGTTTTTGTAAGTATACCATTGATGTGGTGTCTATGCCCACATTGTACAAGGCTTATTAGATAGCTGACTGGTAATAAAATATGCTGCTTAAAAAGTTAGGGATTGGGCATACTTCCCAAATCCAGAGACAGAGCTATTCCAGGAACTGGTTAGAAGGACAAAATCTACTTTTAATGGGCATATCCATCTACTAAAAACTGTCTGAGTGCATTTATGTGGGTTTTGGTTTATTAGTGTAGCTCAGATCACTAGGTATAACTTAGCTACTAACCTCATTAATTTTCACTGGCATTAACAGCCCTCTGAGAGTGACCCAGGAGCAGGAGTTTGCTGGCATGCAAGGCATCTGTATCATTCCTGGAGTTTCTCATATGCTGGTGACAGCCTGGATGGGATCACTCAGATTTGGCTTTAATAATTCAAGAGAGCTTTTCAACATGTTTGCTCTTGATGTTATTGAAAGATCACAGCTGAAGACAGACTAACATTACTGACCCCAGTCTAACATTACTTTCTCCCAATTTGAAGTTGCAATAGATAAGCTTTATTTTCTCAAGTATTCAGCTTTGATTAGGCAGCACTTTCAGGCAGTAGAACGCAACATGATGTCTGTAGATATTTCCCCAGATAGTACAGCAGTTCCTGGAATGGTGGCTTCATGATCACTCATACTGAGACATGCTGGTGCTCGTGTGGCTCTCTCCTCTCCTTCAGCTGGTGCTCTCATCAGCACTCTTCACTCAGGCAACTGAACTGACCAAAACTGAACTCTGAACATAAATTAATTGTCAGATTAATCAGTCCCCTTAATCTGCTCATTACACAGCTTGGGCTGACCTAAACTCTTTGAAACTGGGACAAATAATGCAATATGGGGCTGATGTCCTCGCAGCTCCATTTTGTGAGGTCTCTAACAACACTGGCTGAAGTAGAGCTGATGCTTCATGGCTTTGTTCATGAACCAGGCTGAAGCTCTGTTCGCTTCTTAGATCTAAAGAACATATACAGCAAGGTTTTCTTCTGCTCACTGGAAGTTTTAGTGCAAGCACAGTAAGTAACTTCTCATTCTCCAAAACATTCACCTTATCGTTTCATTTCAGCAAATGAATTTGTGAGAACCATGCTCCTCTTGCAGTCGTTGGTTCTAGACATGCACTTTCCAAGAAAATAGTACTCTCTGAAGTCAGACCACAAACAGCCTTCACAACAAACTACTCTGCTCTTCTGCTTGGTTAATTTACACTCTCAAGTGGATAAGGAAAATTGGCATGTCTCTCATAGGGTATGTCAGGGCATCTCTAAGCTTTGATTTTCGTGATCTTCCCTCTTCAAGACCATCACCTAGGACTCCCTTCCCTGGGAAAGGGGTCCTGTTTTGACTCACTCAGACTACCAAGTCTGCTCTGTGCATCAATATGCTGGTGCTTCGGCTCTGGTTGGGCTCCCTGGATGATGCATTGGGCTTCTCAAGGTACCATGGAACTGTTTCCATCCTGAGGGCCTGCACTTCAGATGGGGTCCCTGCCCTACAGGGTAGCCTGTGCCCCACAGTCACTTCATCCCTAACAGTGGGACTATGACCATGTCTCTGAGAAGTTTTCTGGTTTTAGCCTCATAGCTTTTCCTGTTAGCCTTGTGATGGAGGCAGATATCTTTGCTTGTCTAGATAACTCACAAATTTTTGATTACGTGGGTATGTTTCCACATGCTCAGTGCCTTGGAGCAATCTTTATCTTGTGCTCCTGGAGAAGCTTCAGTCACCATGGATGGGTAGGTTTGAGATCTAGATGTATCTTGTACCACTGGGACTTACGCTTCTCAATGGATGGAGGTGGTATCTGGCTGAGCTGCTGGTCCTGCCACCAGCAAGGAACAGACCATCTTGCTGGGCATTTGCTTCCTCCACAGAGCTGAGTGAATCTCACAGTGAGAGTAAGAATTTCTAACTACCTTCTCGAAAATTAAAAGTTAAAAATATAAATAAATCATGCAGATTTTCTTTTGTTCTATGTAGCTCTGAGTATAGCGAGAATTAGATATATTAAGAACCATTTCAAAATGATTCATGAAGTCTTAAAAAATAATATACATCTGTTTGTTGCAACCACTCATAAATGCTTTAGCTGTAGTGTTTTTTTGCCTATGAAATACCTTCTTGCTACTTGTATTTTCCTTAGCTGTGTCTAATTAGAAATGACAGTTGGAAAGCTGCACGGTTTTTTTCATGATATGCATAGATTGAGTCATTCATAAAGGATTTTTGTAAAGCTGCTCAAGATGCAGTGCATGTTTCCCTTTGTTTTTCATAGTAAAATTTCAATAGATCTCTAAGTGTGCAGTGCATGGTAAATTTGTAATCCAGCTTTTGTAAAGGTTAAAAAATAATCAGTCTCTTGTTTTGGGGTAGACTTAACGAAGGAGATAGTTTATTGTTCTGCAAGAGAAGGATCACTTTGAGGAAAAACCCTTTTTTTGGTCTTTTTGGATTGTAGGGGTTTCAGATCACCATGGGAGGGGACTGCAGCACAACATTTTCAGATGATGAAACTGAAAACCAAATTGCCAGTCTCTTCTGTCTCCAGCCATATCTCCAGTCTCTTCAGGCTCAGGTCTTGTGAAAGAATAAAATAAATACATACATACCTCCTTCTCCATCTACCTAAGTGGTTGAGTTAATCAGGCTGTCCTGAGACCTCACTTCTGGTTAGAACACTCTTGGGCTCTTGTGATGATTAATTAGTTAAGAATTATAAAAAAGGCTTTGAAGATGAGAAGAGCATTAAGTGTTGTTTATAAGAAGGGTTTAATGTAGCTCCTGCTGGTTGTGCTAGGGAGGGAAGTGAGAGAGAGAAGTGAAAGTGCCCAGCCAAGGTTATGGGTACAGATGTGCCACTGTGCAGGGCTCTCAGTGGCAGGAAGGAGCAGATCTCTGCTGAGGAGACAGGGAGGCCTGCTGTCATGGTAAGCCAGCTCTAGCTTTTGGACAGCAGGTACAAGATGGCTAAGCTTGTTTAAAAATAAAATTCTGTTTTATTTCAGTTAAGCTGTGTCCGTGGTGTACCCACTTGTCACTTTATATTCTTGTTCTCTCTTTACCTCTTAAGGCTGAATTTAAATCAAGCAAATTAAATGTTGACTTGTAGGTGGGAGACACATGAATGTTTCTGTGGCAATTGCCATCAAACACACAGTTTAATTCCCTTTCATTTTTCTCCTGAGAGACAGATGGATGAGCCAAAGTGAGTAGTAATGCGTTCAGATGATTATCGTCTCATGGTGTCATGAAACACACAAAACCCATTACAAGCAGGAGTCTTCTGGAAAATATACTTCCTACATATGACAAATTGAAAGAACAGAAGTTTGGGGATAGAAGTGCCACGACACCTCTGAGGAATAAAGGGAAAGATAAAGGGATGTGCATTGAAAAGGAAGAAATGAGGAATACTTTGACACAATGGGCAAGACAAAAGAAATGGAGGAAGCAGAAGCATCCTTCCATGTTTTCCTCAAGAGATGGAGAAATTGAATGCAGAAAAGGAAAAGTAATAGGGCTGTATATCCAGGCATTACATTCAGGATTTCTTTCTATAGAAAATGGCAGAGGGTATGGCTAGCACAGCCAGCTGACCCTACCTCCTGTAAAGAGGTAGGTCACTGTCGATTTGCTCTCTTAGCCCAAGAGTAATTTCTGCAGCTAGTATTATTTTGTCACATTTGGAGAAACACTAAAATTAGTAGTAATTGCCATTAATAACTAGGAGTTCATGCATGAGTTACAGATGGAGAGACAACAGATCTATATTATGAAGAGACTACTTGTGATGGCTAATGAGTGCAATTAATAATTTTTTGTTAAAACTTCAGTCTGGGCAAGAAAAAAATTAACTTCTCAGCAGTATAAATATTTGTACTACCAAGGCAATCCTCCAAGCACCACAGGTAAAATGTGAGTAGAAACTGTGTAAAGGAAAAACTCATAAAGAAAGCATAAATAAAAATAGGTGGTTTTTTAAAAAACGAATGTTCCAAAATAGCAGTATTACATTATCTAGAAATAAAGCAGGTTTGCTGGATACCCTGTCTTGTTTTAGCAATATAGTGGAGGTGGGAATTCGGTGTTAAAAAACACAGTGTAAAAATATGGGCAAGGAAATGAGTAGCCATCATTATTGATCTGAAATTACAAAGCACAGAAAAGTACAAAAGAACTTCATCTCTTGCAAGAATAAGAACATGAAGTTTATTTGTTGTATATATAACTCTATTAGGAATTCTGGTAATTGCAGGTGTGTACCCTAAGGAGAGGGAAACTGTAAAAATAAATGTGCAAGGAAAGAGGTGTATTCAATGAAAATATCTATTTCCTGTTTGGAAAGTATCAAACTGATATACTAGTATTGCCTAAGGGTGAAAATGTATTTTCTATGTCATTAGTAACTTAGAATGCTTCTTAATACTCTGCAGGCTCACAGAGACCACTGCCAGGTATCCTGAAGGCATTGGCTGAGAAGCTCTTTCTCCTCTCAGATCCAATTTATATTTAAAATTTGGATTATTGAGATCTCTAGAAGGGATATTTTAAAGCTCTCATATTACTCAAAAAGAACTAGAGATGAGAGCCCTGGGACAGTGCAACACAGTCCTTGAAAGCCAGAGCATAATTCGGTCTCTGGTGGCCAGGTTGGACATATGGTCTTCTCATACCACTTCTTTCCTATTCATCCATAGTAAGTAAATAGAAGTCAGGACAGTTTATAGGAACCTGGCTTAAATCAAAGACAAAAGAAGGACTGAATGGGACAACTCAGACCATTGAGCCTTGTCCCTACACTTGTAGGTGGGTGGACCTTAGAAACACTTGGTGAAATATCGCAAGATGACACTTACATTTAGAAAGATAGCAAGACTCAAAACTGAGCTTCAGCACAACAGAAGAGATTTAATCAGATGAGAATCCCTGGATGGTCTCTGGTAAGTAACACTACAGAGGAAGGAAAAAAGAAGCGGATAAAACCAGTCGTGCTGTGGGAGCAGAAAATGTCATTTTTATTTGCAGTTTATAACATGTTGCATAACTAAATCCTAGACAACTGGCAAATTTTGAAAAATACCGTTTAGCAAGGACTAATTAGTGAAGGAATATACTCATAGAGGTCAACACTGAACTCACTACAATTTAACATATTCAGCAGTGAATGTTGAATTTCTATTCCTAACATTTACAAGCATGTTGGAGAGGTGCTGTCAAAGACTCAAGGAGAAGCAGACCTTCAGGGAGATCAGGAATACTAAACAGAATTAATTTAAATAAAATGCATTTAAATACAAGAAGAAACAAAATTTGGTGCCTAGAACCACAGAACAACAGAATATGGAAAGGAGAGAGGACACTAAAAAAGAGATTAGAGGAGGTATCTGGTCAGTGTGAGGATCTCTGCAGTGGCAGGAATGTTAGAGTGCATCAAGGGCATATGGGAAGAAGAACACATTTTCTCTCTGAGTATAGGAGTCAGACAATGAAAATTGTACCCATTTCATACTTTCAGAAAGGAAATTGAAAATTGTAGAGTATGAGGAAAAAAGCAATACCATTGTAAATATATGGTATTGTAACTACTCAAAGGGGAAGAGAAAAAGCTGTATGACACTTGAAAATCATGTTGTACTATATACTAGATCAGACTGAGAAGTGACTTAATTACCATATAAATACTCCATGATAAAAATAAATAGATTTCAAAGAGCTCCTTAATTTAGCAGAGAATAACACAACAAGAGCTAATAGCTGGAAATGAAATGAAGCAAAATTAAATTAAATATTAGGCAGGCATTTTTGGATATTTATTTAACTGCTATTAACCAACAGGGAAGTGAACATAAGGCAAGGATGGGATATATGTTGTATTTTGGGGTGATAGTTATTATCCAACTGTAAGCTAGTCTGTTTAACAGGGCTTAAATACAATCTTCCAAGTACAGGCTCTAGCCAAAGATTCTTCCCATCCAAAAGTTTAAGAATTGTGTTAAATTTAAGGTCATGTAAGCAGTGGGTAAACATTACCTTACTGCTTTGAAGATGTTCTGTAAAACATTACCTAAACCTTTTTTTCAAGTGCACCACTACACCTACCTAGAAATTATTCTCATCTGGGAGGGGTTGGTTTTTTTTTTCCTTTTTCCTTATTACTAACATTAATTGAACAGTTATCAGGATTTCATACAACCACATGAAATAGGACACCGACCATCCTAAGAGACAAACTCCTAATTCAATAGTATATGAAAGATTATTACAGTCCACCTCCTTTGGTGGCTGTAGTTTATAAGGTGATTAAGGTAGAGTTGGAAGATGCTGAAAAATAAAATAAAAAAAAACCAGCTAGATTTTTTGTAATAAATTACAAAGGAAATCCAGAGACACTTGTTCCTTGGAATCTGAGGGAGATGCAGAATTACTGAGGTCTCTAGAGCTGCATGAAGTCTGGTTTTGCTGCTCTATTTCTAAAAAGTAGCATAAACATCAGTAGTTCTACATAAAAGACTTTGAACACAGCAGTCTTCATTACTATCCAACTTTTATGCCCAGAGGCAAAATTATCTGGTAGTGGATAAGCAGAGTTGTATCTGGTCTTAAAGATGGATAAAATTTCAAACTTAACCAAATATAATAAAATAAAGCCCATTTACTTAGCCTTCTTGCTATCCTCTAAGTATTGTAATCTGTCTTTACATTAGCAGTTCTCCATCATAATGATCATGTTGTCTTGAATATGTACTTCTTTTTTTTTTGTTTTCTCCTAACTTTAATTACAGTGTAAGCATCCATTTTGCATTGCTTTGGATCTCCAGTAGTTGAACATCCTGTGACTTGTCTTCAGCTGTCAGATTTCAGGTCCTTCCAAAAGACACACATCATGCACTACTTAAAAGTTTTGTTTAGCTTGTTAGCTATTTAAGTGTATCTTAATGGTATGCCAGATGCTCTCCAGTCAGAGAAATGCTTTGCTTGCACTGCTCCATCTGTGTGTGACTCTTTCCTTTTAAATCTGCTTTCTGCAGCAGACTGCCTCAGACGGATCAAATTGCTGCTTGGCCCTGAAGGACTCGTGATTCAACATCCACTTCTGCCCAGTTTACACAGCTTAATTACTGCTTCACACGCTGCTCCAAGTCTCAGCCCAAAAGACAGTGCTGTAAGGAGAGTAATGTGTCTCACTGGTGAAGCCACTGAGATCAGGTTGCTACATGGAGATACTAGGAGGCTCTCAGGAACATTGGATACTGATTTCACTGAATATTTCTTTGCCCTGGGCACCATCACCATTGTGGTACTCTAAATATGCTATTCACAAAGCATCCTTTTCACTCAACTCTTAGCCAATGTAGTGGCTTTCTCCATAAGCTTTCCCAACCAGAGAGAAAAATTGTGTCTTCCTAGATTTATCCACCTCATAAAGCAGTGCTGCTGCTTGCTTATTAAGATTCAGATCTCTGCTAGATTGCTGGCTTAAGCTCATCTCTTCTCATCAATTTCTGTAGGAGTGAGTGAGAAAAGGGAATGGGGGATAGAAAGGCTATTTTAGGCAGCTGTTCAGCAACCTGGGAAATAATCTGAAGACTTAACCCCACAGGTGTCCATGTCACATATTCCCCATACCCTTCACTATTTATAACCTTTTTGGCTTTACAAGCTAAAAAGGCAGGAATGTGTATGAAGATGAGACCACCTATTTTCCCATGTGCCAGTTGATGGGCAGAGATACTGAGAAAGAAAATTGTGAAAGCTGTGTATAGGGAGCTGATGCTCTCATTACCCCACATTGCACTTGATTTTTGAAGGGAAAGAAGGAAAAAGACTTTCAGACTCCACATAAAAAACCTTTCAGAGAACCCTAACAGATACTGAAAATTCTCCTTTCCAAAACCCTTTTTTTATCATGTAAGTCAATAAAAGGAATGTAAGAAGAGTTCACATGTTTCGCATTTGAAGCTAAAGCAGTGTTAGCCTGTTTGAAAGTGAATTTCATTAATTTTATTCCGTAAGCTATACTGAGAGATACAGCTTTTATATCTGTATCAAGTTTTGTGAACTGTAAACTTAAATATCAAAAAAGAGGAAGTGCTTCCTAAAATACAAAAAAAACCCACAAATATTGGTTGCATTTCCTGGTGTGAGTCTGTTTACTGATTCAGTCTGGTCACTGCATAAGGCTTTAAGTTTAACAGTTCACTGCATTTTGTACACATGGAAATTTGATCCACATTTTCTAATGTGTTTAGCTGTTTACAGGATGTATTGTTGATGGAAAACATCATCACCTGTGTGATCAGAATCAGGAAGCATAACATTGGTGTGTAGCACAAATATTTTTGGTATCTATTTTCTATGTACTGAAGTTTTATTTTTATTAGTTTTATTTTTTCTCTACATCTGCTGTCATTTAGAAACCCAGGGTTTCTCCATACCCACCCTGACAGACTGTTGTTCCTGTTTTGAAGGAAGAATGTTATATCTAAAACAAGGGATGACACCACAGAGCCTTTAGGAGGAGGTCAGCTCATCAGGTTATGAGTGCAGGGGATGCTGTCCCAGGAGGACTGATTATACAGGCTGAACCCTTTGAGAAGGTCAGGTAAGACTTGTGTGGCAGTGTGCCAAGTCTCAAGGGTGACAGTCCCCACCTGTGGCTGCAATGCATTATGAACAGGAGAAAAGTGGAAATATAGTGTCTCATCTCTAATAAAATGGCTCTTAAGCCCTTCTGTCACTCCCTCCTTAGATTAAAGTATGCACATCAAGAACTGATAGTGAGTTTTGAATGATTCTCTATTAGCATTTGCTTCCCTGTTTCTTCTGAGCAGATCCTAATTACTGAAATGCTCATCAGAAAAGTGCACTCTGAAAACCTACTATATTCCCTACTTTAGGCAGTTGGTAACACATGGCTTAGATAAAAATAGTATTTGCTCCAGATTAGCCTATGTGAAAAAATCTTTTCCTAAGAGAGAAAGTCACCTTACTCAATGGAGTCTGTCTTTTGTCCTCATGAGTAGTCTAAGTCTTTCTTGGAGAAGACTATGATGGAGAAGACCACTGCAGCATTTTTTTGTGGCAGTGATACTTCTGCCTCTACCCCTGGCTGCAGGACCAAAGAATGCCATGTCACTTTCTGGTAGTTTGCTGGTTTGGCTGGAGTCTGTGGAACCTGAAGGGGAGAGATGTTGTGGGTAAGAGGAGGTATCTCTGCTTGCTCTTGCAGTAACTAGAAGCTTCCATCTTGTGTCCTTCAAGCATAGGACTTCAAGAGTTCAGTTGTCTCTCCTGAGCAGCAGCTTTGCCACGCCAGCACAAAACATGATCTACTGTTGGGCACTTGATAGAGAGGCAGAAAGGAACAGTGAGAAGAAATCAGTGCATGTCAAGCACCCCCTTCTCCCTTATCCTGGAAGAGAAAGGCCACACAGTGTTGACAAATGTGTTAGTGGGTTAGAAGCAAAGATAAAGCATGCACAACAGACACAACTGTGACCACCATTGCAGAAATCATGGTAATGCAGCTCATGGATGACTGTAAGTGCAACATTATAATTGTTCTGCTGCAATGTCTGTTGTGTCTCTGTATATTGAAACACTGGAAACATCCACATTAGCATTTTGGTTTGGATCAGGATTTCATTTTTGGGTAAATGACTTTATTATCCATGACTATCATGCGTTAGTTCCTCTTGCAAAATAGATGTGGCAGCATATGAACAGAACTCCTGTCAGCTGAAACTTAACTGGAAGATACACTCCAGCAGCTAGTGAGTGGTTGTCCACAGGAACAAACCACAGCAAATTAAAATCTCACCAGAAGATGTGACACTATGAATTCTGAGTCCTTCTCACCAGCCATTTTCCTCTTTATATCCTCTCTTACTGGACTGCTTTACTTGCAGTTACCAGGAACATATACTAGAAATTAACTGTGTTTGCCCCATTTTCCCCAGAGACCTAATCTATGATTTAGTGACCAGCTTTCTGTTGTTTCTAGTTTGCTTTGTTCCTTCTTTTCCACTTACTATTTTTGGCTAAGATATTCTATCCAAGGTAGAAATTTTTAAAGTTCTGGTCATTGTCTGCCTGTGTGCAAGTGAAAGTTGAGTCATTCGAAAAGGCCAGTCTGTAAAAATAATCAATTGCTTCTCCACAGTTAATGTGATTTGCTCTGGCCTTGCAAAATATGTGCGTACTTTCTCACTTCATACATCTTGAATTTTATGCATCAGTGTGTGATGATCATTTGGTTATAACAATCAAGCTGGAGATCATCACCATCAGTCTTTATAATAATATTCTATTATATATTATCAAATGAGGTGAGAAATAAAACGGCCTTAGTCTTGTGTTAGCGCTGTGCAGATGTCCTTTTAAAGTTCTAAATTGCAGAATGCAGCCTAATAAATATTAACTGCCTACAAACGCATGTTAAGTAATCAATATGTGAAGGCAGAATGTGCTTGTTTCAGCTGACAAGATTTTTGAAACAAGCCCTTATGTGAAGATGTGGAAAATCAGTTTATTGAAGTGTCATAATCTTCCTGTAGAAGGATTGAGAAGGATTATTTAATTGGACCCTCTGTAGAGGCACATTTTAATGTTTACCTTCTCTGTTATAACATTTAACATAGGAGTGAGGAACTCTTATAACAGTGATACAGCATGAACACAAAGAGGTAGGGTTTCTCTGAAGAGATGACAATGTTACATTGTTCTCTAAATACCATCAAGCTGATTCAAGAGTGGACGGAACCAATAAAACATTTATATTGCACACAAAAGGCCCATTTGCATTACCCAACAAAATTAACCAAAACTAAAATTTCACACTCTAATGGTCTTTGTGTAGGTTTCTCATTCATTTCCTCTGTTAGATAGTTCTGGGATAGCTTGTGTTGTTCACTGGGGAATGACTAAAACATTTTATACATGATGTTAAAAGATTTTCTCCTGATAATATCAGGGAGCATTAGGGCTTTCAATTGATGCTACATGAACTTGGAGTTCCTATCTTTAGCAGAGTAGTAATTACACTAATGTGAAAATGCCGTGTCTAATGCTGAAGTCATTAAAAAGCAAGAGTGCTTTCTTCAGTAAAAGCACAAATTCCTGGGTAATAAATTGCCTTTAGAAAAGAAATGCCTATCAAACTCAGGAACATTGTTCATTATTCTGTGAAAGTGATTGATAAAGATAAAGATAAAGAAAGTGATTGATAAATATTTTTAACTTCACTTCCCATTGCAGCATTTACTGAACTTATTCACACTTGACTGTTCTCTGTGAAGTTTTGTAGGAGTGTGGCATCTGATGAGACTCTTGTTTTACTGACATGATTCCAGATACCTAACCAAACCAAAGGTTATGGAGGGTTACACTTAACCACTTGAATCCCTTAATTTCTTTCTTTAGCAAAATTAAGAGAAATTTTGTTAAAAGGAGTCAATGTGCATTCCCTATATCATGCAACAATGCAGATAATGAAGTAAATAAAACTGTTTTCTTTTCACACTTAACTAGGAACTTCATTCAAATAGGGCCTATAAAATTAACTCTGAAGGTTTAGTGAGGTTTGAGGATCGTGGAGCTTTTAATTAGAATCATCGCTAAGTCAGAATCTTCCTTGTTTCTGGACTATTACATCTCTGAAGGAAGTTCCATGAAGATGGTATTCAGAACTCTTGCTTACTTTAGAAGTCAAAAAAGAAGAATGTATGAGAAAAGTCTGGATTTAAAGGTTTGCACCACATCCAACTTAGATTCTTGGTCAGACCTTGGTGTGAGACCTTAGCTGTTGCAAGGACTTCCATTGCAGTTTGTGGGTGATGGCCTCATACCTCCTTGCTTTTGGTGGTGGCATATAATAGGAAAAAAGACAGAAATTACTAACTCTGGGACACTGACTCCACTGTGCACCTTAGTGATGGGAACTGAACCCATTTCCCTAGTGGTCATTCACAATGGCTTGAAGCTGCCTCATCCTTGCACTAAACGCAGTGCAAGTGAATATCCAATGTTCCAGATGGACTGCTTGGCTGGATTTAGGTTCAGACTAAATGTGCCCCTGTTTCTCTACCCTGAGCCTCAACAGGAGGCAGTAGGTACATGCTATACCTCATAACCTGCTCATGGAAGTGACAGAGAACAGAGGAGCTGCTGATGGGGATGTAACAGTGAAATCATGCTGAAATCACAACAGTGAAGCCCTGATCTTCTGTAACTGCAAAGCAAACATGGCTCCAGAATGATGGGGCAGGATCAGGCTTAGCTACTGCTTCAGCAGACTCTGAAAGTCTTCATCTGGGGGACCCTCGAGTGTATATTCGTGAGCAGAATAGGAATATTTAATAACAGGTCTTTTGAAACATTTCTTGCTACTTTACCATTTCATTCCCTAAAAGGATTCTGTACTCATCCACATGCATCTACTTTTAGAAGACTTCCTCTGTTTAATAGGTTCCACTTCATTCAAAGATTAATAGCAGTACAATTATTAATTGCAAATTTATTGGCTTTTGCCAACCTGAGGAGAGTGTAACTTCTCATAAACATCAGCCGCAGATGAAATGCCATGTTCAAGGTCCCAGCTGTGAAGCTGTGCTTTTAATTAGTTTTCAGATTTTCCATTCGTTCTCAGAGATATCACAAGAATCTGCAAACACTCATTTAATCTCTATGGGCTGAGACCCGGTTTCATCTTCACAGTGAGTGTGATGTTGTTGTGTTTTTGTGATGGCTGTGTACTTGTGCCCAACTTCTCAACAGTATCAAGGGCTTTTGAAGACACTAGGGGTCCTTTCAATAAAATCTGAGGTTAGAGGGGTGCACCACATAGCTTGAGGATTTGGCTGCAAAGAGTCACAGTCTGTGAGAAGTGGCAATTAGGCATATGGTTTAAGAAAAAGTAGCATCTAGAAAAGTTCATGCTGAGACAGTCTGTCAGCCCATATACTTGACTATTCCACTGTTTTCCATACTGTGAGAAATTGCTACAGAATGAAAATTTGTCTTCTATCAGACCATTTTTGCACAGTGATCCACATTTTTGAGTCAATATTCAATAAATGTAGATAATAGGATCTTATGAAGCCACATGTTGCAGGGGTTTTGTTTACAGCCCCAGGATTTTTTTTCTTGGCAGTGATCCCATAGGTTGGAATTGTTCCAGTTTTCCATGACTTGTTATAATAAAAATTTATAAACATTAATGAATTGGAGAACCCTTCAACTAAGCAATTTTAGGCTTTGTGAGAGTGTGGGTAAGTTAGCCAGACCTGTTTGTTATCTAGGCCCATGTTTAGTCTTAGCAGATGTGCCCTTTTGAAACTTCTCTGAAACTTTTCATATTATGTAGAATAGTTGCATTCTCATTTTGCAATTTGCATTAGAGGATGTTACTATCCACCGAACATTTTAACTTTTCTCTGGTTTTATGATTTTTGTCTGTATCTTTTAATATATTTAATCCTGAGCCAGGCTGTCCTTTTTATTCAAAAATCCACCTTGTTTTCCTTAATTATTTTTTCTATTGAGATAACACTGAGGTTTTAAATCACTGTATATGTTGCTCACACCTCTTAATTTTTTCTGCATTTAAATATTTATTTTACCTATATTCTTGCAACCTGGTCTCCTTTTCTGTAGGTTTTTTTTTACACTCAGCAATATTTTCAACTCTCATATATAAAATGTTGTGTTCTGTAGGTTTCCAGTAGTGTACAAATAATTCCAAGTTTATAGCTCTTGAAATTTTTTAGTAGTTCTGATAGCAAGTGTTCTAAGTTGAGGAAGAAATAGCTTTTAAAAACTTTTCCCTAAGATATGTACTGTAGTTGAATATGCATTCTGAGCACAAAGTACACAATGTAGTTTAGACTGTTGACAGTGATTTTCATGTGTGAAGACCAATTTTAGTTAATTCTTTGTTCTATTTTGTCCCATTGAAATTCAGTCTTGAGTAATTTTGTATTGGACAAAACAGATCTTTTCAGTAAGAAAGAGCTCTCCATTCCCAAGTGCAAGAAATCCAGAAATAAAGAGACCAGGATTGGTTGCATTGGGACCTGCAGAGAAAAATAAAAAGCAAGAAGGAACTGAACAGGCAGTTCAAGCAGGGACAGGAACCTTGGGAATATTACAGAGAAGCTGCTCGCTTATGTAGGGAGGAGGTCAGGAAGGCCAAGGAGCAGATGGAGCTCAAGCTGGCAAAAGATGCTAAAAATAACAACAAAGACTTCCACAGGTATATAAAACAGAAAAGAAAGCTTAAATGAAGTGTACCCCAGTGATGAGTAAAAAGGGTGAAGTCATAAGAAATGACAAGTATAAGGCTGAGATACCCCATGACTTTTTCACTTCAGCCTTCACTGGCAGGCCCTCTCTGTATTCTTCCCAAGTTGAAGGAACACAGGACAGAGACCATCAGGAGAAAGTCCTGCCTGCTGTCAGTGAAGACAAAGTTCAGGACTGTCTGAGGAAGCTGAATGTTCAAAAGTCCAAGGGACCAGATGAGATGCATCCTCGAGTCCTGAGTATGATATTTGAAAAGTTATGGTGGTCATGTGAATCCTTGGTTGATAGAAGAAGGGAAACATTACACCCATTTCCAAAAAGGGTAGAAAGGAGGATGCCAGGAACAACCAACCTGTGGTTCCTTATCCTTTTCAGTGGATAAGGAACTGGCTGGATGGTCAATCAATGCCATCAATGGATGGAGAGCAGTGATGAGCAGTGTCCTTCAGGGATGTGTGCTCTTTAATGTCTTCATAATTGATATAGACAGTGGAGGTGAGAGCACTTTCATCAAGTTTGCAGACAACACCAAGCTGAGTAGTGTGGCTGACAAGCAAAGGGAATGGAATGTCATCTAGAGGGACCTGGACAGGCTGAAGAGGTGGGCCCATGCAAAAGTGATGAACTCCAACAAGGACTAGTGTAGGGTGCTGCTCTTGGGCCAGGCCAATCCTCGTTACCAATACAGATTGAGAGGTGACGTGATACAGACCAACTCTGAGGGAAAGGAATTGGGGATGAAAAGGTGGATATGAGCTAGCAGTGTGCATTCAGAGTCCAGAAGACCAATCGTATACTGGGCTGCATCAGAAGAGCTGTGAGTAGCAGACCAAAAGAGGTGATTCTGCCTCTCTACTCTGCTCTCATGAAACCCCATCTGGTGTACTGCATCCAGCTCTGGATCCCTCAGCAGAAGGACATAGACTTGTAGAGGGTCCAGATGAGAGCCATGAGGATGATCGAGGGATCAGAACACCTATCCTCTGGGGACAGGCTGAGAGAGATGGGGCTGTTCAGCCTGGAGTAGAGAAGAATTCAGGGAGACCTTATAGTACCTGTACCCAACCAGTACCTGAAGGGAGCCTACAGGATAGCTGAGGAGGGACTCTTTGTCACAGCAAGTAGTGATAGGACAAGAGGCAAAGTTTTTAAACTAGAGCAGAGCAGGTTTACTTGCCCAGAGAAGTGCTGGAGGCCCCATCCCTGGAGGCATTCAGGGCCAGGTTTGATGAGGCTCTGAATGACCTGATCTAGTGCGAGATGTCCCTGTCTATGGCAGGGGGGTTGGAACTCGATGATCTTTGAGGTCCCTTCCAACCCAAACTATTCTATGATTCTATGATTCTATCTCCATGCTCACTGCAGGGCGATTGGACTAAATGACCCTTGATGGTCCCCTCCAACACTTTGAAGCTATAATTCTATGATTCCAAATTTGTCTGTTCCTTTTTCTTATTTTTCTTTATCCAAACTTGAAATTTTAGTTTTAACTTTCTGAGACATGCACAAGTGATCCTTCAGCTTAAAATCAGATGACTTGTTCATGTTGCACTTTGCAATTGGAAATGTAAGGAATCATTTGTGTAGTCTTCCAGTGGGATTTTCTCATCTGGGATAAAGTTTACCCATGTCTTATTTTTATTTTAACCAGCTGCAACTTTAATTCTTGAACATTTTCAGTTTATTAATCTGATTCAAATTAAGCAGACAACTCGATGATCTTTAAGCTCCCTTCCAACCCAAACTATTCTATGATTCTATGGTGGGCCCAAATTCCAAAGTTGTGTTGGAAAAAGGAGATAACACATGCCAACTTAGTAATATGTATTGTTAGTCATTGTTTAAGTGTGTGGTCTCCCTGGAAGCACAGCATCTCAATGATGGTTTCTCTGTCATATTTATAAATTGTAATCAAAGTATGAAAAATGGAACAATGAAAATGGCAGTGCCTGGGATATAAAGTTAGGCAAATTCCAGCTCTGTTTTCTCTTCACTGTAGCATGAGAAATCAGTATGTCAAATCTTTGTGTAATCCCTGGACAGGTTTGAAAAATAGTTTTTTTATACATATTCACAGATAAGGCCCATCACAATTGTTATCTAATTGCCCAAAAAGTAAATAATGGAAAAAAGCAAAGGGAAAAAGCTTGAAAATTAAGTTATATGCATTGATATTCTGGTATATTTAGCCTGCTCCCAGTTTGATGCAGAGGTCTATATCTCACAGATGTCTCTGTGGCGCCAGTCTCAGCTGCCTTCAGCATGCCACAGCTCTCCAAGACTAGGTTAAGGAATCAGGAAGAAGTTAAGGAAAGTCTAGTGTATTTAGTACTTCTCTGCTTTTTGTTTAGTTTTTGCAACTGTTTCAAGCCTAACCCCTTTGCTTTGCTGAGATTAACTTGCTTTGCAATTTTAGGCATCTCAGAATGAAGTCTCACAGGCACAAGGGCCCCTTATTTCCTTCAAAACAATAGATTCAAATAAATTAGAGTTGCAAACAAACCCATCAGAGTGTCAGCAGTCCCAGATGGATGTGGGCATCCTAGAAGCTGGAATGTGTTTCCTTGACACATTTCAAGAACCATGGAAAGGCTCATAACATGGCATGCCAAAGGACAGCAGGGGGGAGGTAGCACAGCACATTCCCTGGCACAGGACAGAGCATGGCAACTGCAGAAACAACCTCCTCACTGGGGCAGGAAGTGAAAATCCATAATGGTGCTGTGATAGGTATAAGTCTAAGACCCTTCCCTTTTGTTCTGTCATCCACATGTTTTAGATTCATTTTAAGCTTCCCATTATTCCAGAAACTTTTACTTAGCTCTAGTCAGATTTTTGCCATGTGTGAACATTCTAGTTCCTTTTGCTTATTGCTTGGCCTCAAGCCTACATAAACAAACATCTCTGTGTATATATGCATGTGTGAATATATTAAAAATTATATATTTATACATATTTGTGTGTGTGTGTGTGCGTGCACATTTTAGAAAACAGTATCCCTTTTGTACTCAAAGTATGTAATCCAGACATACATTTTGTGTGTTTGGGCTGTTGCTGCTGTGATTTTTCCTTTTCTATATCAAGTTAATAATTTCCTTCTGGGATTAGACAGTCCTTCATCCCCTACATTACCCAGTCAAGCACAGCCTCTTTATCACCTCCCTAATTTTTTGTCAATTGTTCATAAACGTTAGGTAAATGCTTATAAGGTATGGCAAAAGTGGGCACAAATTCTACTTTCCTTTTTGTCATTGCAGTCAGATTCTTGAAGACTTCTGAGGTGTCAAGAGGTCATTTTGCCCTGCATAATACCAAGTAGATGAAGTCCATTCATTTGTGCTTTAGTGAAGTGTGGCAATATCCATCCAAGATTTTTACCACGTTTTCAGGGTCAGAGACAAGGCTTTAAGTAAAAGCACAGTATGAGTGTCCCTTTCTGGGTCCTTGAAAAGCTCTTCAGGAGGAGAGAAAATAGATTTAAATAAGAGCGCTAGGATGTCTGCTTCAGGACAGATAATGATCAGTATATGAAAGCTTCTGCTTCTGGATCACAAACTTTGGATTATTTTTGGGTACAAATCAGGCAGCAGTCAACACAAGAAGTTGAGTAGCCATGCAGAGTTCACTTATTAAAGAGTCCATTCATTTACTCAGGGTGAAATTTTTTTTAAAAAGTTAGTGTTCTTATTTATCATTATTGTTTTGTTCTGCTGCTTTACTTCTTTCACTCAACTTGCTATTTCTCCAGTTTTCTGCTTCTGTAGAACAGAGCTCTCACCTGCTGATCTTCAGACCTCTGTGTGCAGATTGAATCATCTTGTCTGCTTTTGTTGCTTGACTCATTCTGTAGAGAAACCGAACTTAGCTCTTGTACTGAAACTGGTGTCTGGAAAGTCCAACTCGGGAGAAAGTTCTTAGAAGCAGAATTCTGACCTGCATGTAACATATCAACACATAACTGACTGTGACAAAAGTCACATAGTTTCCTGTCACTGGAAGCTTCATCTCTGGGCAAACTGGCAGAGACTGAGAGGAAATATAGCATCCAAAAGAAGCAACCCTCGAGGTTTTAGTGCTTTTGCAGAAGTGATGGAGAGGTCCTTGGCAGTAGGAAAGACATTAATGATTGGTTTAGGTTTTACATTGCTCCCTGTTCAAGAAGTGCTTTCTTCTTTTGTTGAAGATGAATGATACTAGGAATAGTTTTCTGAGAAGGCTAACGGCATCTGCTGGTGTTAACTGAATATCTTCCCTTTAGGACTGTGAGGTTGAATGGGTGTGGGAGTGCATGAGTGGTGGCAGCTTGATATTCAAACTCAAGAGTGTGACCATGCAATCACTTTAATCTCCAAGCTTAGTTTTGACACTAAGTCCTGCTCTCTGTCTGTGCTAGGGAAGTGGTGAATATCAGCAAGGGAAAAAGCAAAATGCTGGACACTAAAATCTGCTCAGCCACCACATTTGCCTAACCCTGAGTACTGGAGCCCTAGTGTAGGAGCAGAGTACCATTTGCCAGAGCCATTCCTCTTCTCTTTTCTCTCTATGGTCACCCACCACACCAGAAGATGGAAGAGAAGGTGATTTTCTTGTGAGAGCATAGAGTAATGCAATACATTCAATCATTCACCACTGAGGGAGTATTTCTTTCTCAGAGCTGTCAGCAGAAAGCAAGAGTGTTACACTCAGTTTACAGGCAGTAGGCCTGTATTCTCAATTATCCAACACTTTCAGTGGAGCTGTGCCAAAACTGTGCATGTCAGTTTTCATGGTACAACCAGCCTTCCTAACTCTGCTACCCTGGGATTCTGCCTCTCATTTTGCTTTAAAATTTGAGTTTGTTTTAGGCCATCACGCACAAGAAGGATGACAGCTGCATCGATGCCTGTCATTAAAGTCTGAGAAGTTGAATAGTTTGTTGGTGTCAGCAGGGTTATTTTCTATTTTTCAACAATGTGAAAGAAAAGTCAGATCAATTATGCATCTCACTCCCCTGCTACTAATGGATGGACAGGCAGGAGGTTTTTTTTCAGCTGACATCTAGTATGCTAAAGAAAGAGATTATTCCCCTCAGTTTGCTTCTTTCATGTAATGAATAATAAGTAGATTAATCACTGAGGTAAAATGTGTGACATATAAACAAGTTACAGACTTTGCAATTTTGAGTGGATGTCCTGATGTGAGGGAGTTGGCACATGCTGGTGTGCCTAGACGTTCCTAGGCTTGTAGGATCTTTTTGGTAGCCAAAAATCTTTGGACAAAATTTTGGAATAAGCTTTAAAACCAAATTTAGCATATTTAATTTTTTTGAGGAATAAGACTTTGTTATGAGTTCTAATGTTTGTATCTAACTCCTTAGCTCCTGAACATCGCTTTAGCTTGTTGGGGGACTGTTCTCAGGTGGCAGATAGGACTGGCAGTTCTCATGCAAACTATCCTCTTGGTCATTAACATCAAAGCTACTGAAGAGCTAAATCTTTGTTTCTTTGCAAATTAATAATGTATTCATATTAATAAAATGCTTGTCCCTTTATTTACACCACAAGCAATGGGAAAGAAAGGTGAGGATTATTTTTTAATCTTATGTAGTATGTGACGTCAGACAGATTTGTAGCCATGGATTAGCAAAGTCCTTTTTGTTTGTTTGTTTGTAAATGGCATCTTCTCAAAGCACTAGCAGACTGATTCTGATGAGTACTAGATCTTCCCTTACATTTTCTTACTTCCTTAAATAGTTCTTTGATGGGATCATCAACAGGTCTGGCAACCAGTCCCTCAACTGACTCTCTTTAGGTGTACATAAAATAATAATTAGAAGCATAGTATTATCATAAAAATATAATAACTTTTTTTTACTAACCTAAGAAAGAATGTAATAATAACTTATAATCATTGTTATAGTCTTTTACCTAAGGTTATACAAAGGAATCTTTTTTTAAAAATAGTAAGTAATGTCCATCAATAACTGCTATCTTTAAAAGTATATATTTGCCTGATAGCAAAACAGGGTGTTAAACATCTTTAAATTTCCAATTCACCTGTGCTGGCCAGATAATATTAGAACTAGCTTTCTGCATTCATAAGATTTAATTCAACACAGCCTTTGAGTCTGATGTTCACTTTCTATGAATAACTCCTGAAGGGCACAAAGTAATGACACAGCAAATATAGTACTTGAAATACAAGACTAAGAAGTTTAAGTGGAGAAAGCTTTGGATTCTGGAAATATTATCAAGGCTAGCTCAGAGCTTTATTTTATCACAACGTGTCATGATGTATTTCTGTTATTTTTCATGTGGTAATTAACAGCTGTCGTGTGTATGAAAGGATACTGTCTGTAAAAACATTAACAGAATTATCATGTTATTCTCTTCTTTTCAGTTTGCACTTTATTTTGAAATGTTCACTTATTTTGAAGGATTGAAAATATCATGGAAGTTCATGAGGGCGATAGTTGAGCTGTTCATGAAGTCATATGTCATAATTTGTCTTTTCCTATTAGGGGAAAAATAGTAATAAGAGGAAAAATAAGTGCAGTATTCTGAAAAAATATTCAGAGGTTACAAGTTGGCTGGTTTTGCTGTGTTTCTAGACTTTCTAATTAATTTTTAATATCTTAACTGCTTTTGTTATTCTTGTTCCTGTCACACCAGTAGAGATGGTAATATTTGGCCTAGGATGGCCTAATGGACGAAGTACTTTGCAGTAGTATTCCTTCACATCATGACTGTGTTTGGCATTGAAAAGGGGTGGTATTTTCAGTCCATAGTCCATATCTTTGGAACTGTGTCCTCAGTCAGCATTGACTTAAAATATTTGAGATCAGCTTTTGCTTTTTTGCCAGGTCCAACCAAGAGAAACCCTGAAGGAGCTCTTCCTCACATACAGGTTTATTAGGTTAAACTGAATTATCTTAATGTTGAGTTCCTCTTAGGCAGTCCCAAGGTTTCCAAGACAATCACAAGACATTGGCTGCTGTAACACGGAGCTGAGAGAAGACCCTTGCTCTCCTGAGTTAGCAGGTACACTATCTATATATCCTCTTTAGAATATAGCTCTCCCTAGGTACTGGACTATGCCATTTTTTTACTTTAATATGAAACTACTCAGAGACAGCAAATTGTTACCTGAATTTTATTGTGCATTTTGAGGGGAAGAGGGAGAAACATACATTTAGACACAGTCTGTAGTAAGTACTTGTTACATTGGTTATTTATGATTTCACCACTACTTATTGATCCACTTTGGTATTTACTTGAATAGTGTCTCATCATGTCACATTTATTTAACCTAGTATGTTTTACTTACCATGCTCTCTTAAACTGACAACTTCAGAAATATTTATAAAGGAGATGCAGATGTCTTGTTTTAGAAACAGTATTCTAAAGAGAAGAGGTAAAAACAGATGTGCACTTTGAGATATCATCTCATTTTTAATCACCTGGTATAACTGGGAAAGGTAGACAAATTTTTAGGCACAGCAGACTTCCACAGGTTTGAAAGAGAACTGGCAGGCTTCAGAGCTAAGCATAAGATGAAAGCAATTGCTCAGGTACGTACCAGGTAAACTATCTTGGAAAGATAGCTAGTATGTGTACAGTTCATTGCTAGGAATGCAGTTATCTCTCTAAGGATAAGAATGGGGGAAAAAAAAATTTGTAGCTCGTGAAACACAGAAAGTTTAGTAGAAGGGAAAGGAAATTATATTTTGCCATGAAATCAATATCTGTGTTGAATCCCTGTATTTTAGTGGCCGGCACAATTTAAAATTTTAGCTGCAGGCTTATCTTTGGAAGGTATTTTGGAGATCACCCTTTAAAGATCAGGACCGGGAGATCAGAGGTGGCACAGTGAAAAGTTTTCTCTGTAGAGAATGGGGGTTTTATGTTTGTGTCAAGAGTCTATCACAGAACTGAATCTCAGAAATATTTTGTTCAGCAGTTCAATTCCTTTGAGGGTGTCATGCTGAGTCCCACAGGATGAACTTTTGAGATTGGAAAGGATCTTTTAGGTCAGACGTATGTTTGCTTTTGTCTGCACTAGAGCAGACAGCACAATGTATCTTGTTAAATGGGATTTTCTCTTGCTAAGTCTATTGACATCTCCCTTTCATCTGTGAGATGTACCTAAGTGCTACAGCTGGGGTGTTCAAATCCTGAAGTCTATACTTAGTTTTTATTGACTTATCTCTGAAATTCCCATAGATCCTCTTTAAAACCTGAGCTGATCTACCTAAGTGTGACAGTACATCACAAGTGGATAGGAAGTTTCTAGTGCACATACCAATACCCTAGATGTGAAATATCCCGACTTGCTCTCCTCACTCTGGAAATAATATTTTAGTTACAATAAGGACTTCTCAGCCTCCTGAAATCATCTTGCTGTCTCAGCTATACCACAAACCTAGTGTTTTTCTGCTAAGTCCCTGCTGCCAGTGCATCTGTATCTTGCTTCCCACTATCCTTGACCCCTTAAGCCTAGAGAAATGCTAGTAAATGAGACTTTCCTGTTATTCAGGTAAGTCTTTCAGACTTATCTGCTGCTCAGGAAAGCTTTTCAGAAGCCCCATTGCTGTCCTGGCAGTTCTGTTGTCACTGTACCTTTTCTGGCCTCGTGCATACAATGAACAGTGGAAGATATTGAGCCACAACACCATAAGCCTGTGATATCAGATGAAAGACTTCAAGTTTTTGACATTATCGTTGTGTGCCTTTTAGTGGAATATCTGGATACCTTTTCCTCACCAGCACTCCTTCATGAGTGACCTGTCAGGAAGGTCCTTGGTATTTTTTCCTCTCCCCAGTAATATTTTTGCCTTGTACAATTATTCAGGGTGTGCTCATCTTAAACGACCATCTTCTCTTTGACAGCAGCCAGCATGGGCTGTTTCAGAGGGATGCATTAATACTCCGTGGATAGATATTTCACTATGGTTCTCTGATTGCCACATGGGACAGGTGTTACACTGAGCCAACAGCCAAGGAACAGTGGTAGAGTATCTCCCCAAGCAATGGTGAAATGGGACTACTGAAGTAATTAAAAAGCTGTTTTGCTAATTTGGTAACCCCTAGAGAGTCTATTGCCATTTTCACATTAAATAAGGCACAATTATATCTGACATTTTGCCTTTTTTTACAGCTCCTACCTGAGCTGATGATAGGGAACAAATTAATCTCAGTTGGGTCCAGTTTAATTAAACCAATTCAAAGGTGGTGTGTTGCTTTGGATATTTTGATTTTGTTACTACTTTAATGTACTACAGAAGTATACTTTTCTTGGTGTGCCTTTTGCCAGAAACAGGACTATTTATTCAAACTTCCTATTCCTAAATAAGAGAATGTTGTACTTAAACAACCAAAAAGTATTCCTGGATATAAGACAGTATAACTTAGGCTGGCAGAGATACATTCACACTAGATTTGTGAACATTTTCAGTCAGGCTCTTACTGTTCTATCCTTCAGGAAACTGAGTTTGTGATTAGAATGCCACACATTGAGCGTTTCTTTTTCCTTTATTCAGGACTTTTTCTGAGCGTGCTGGACTATTTCCACATATCTACTGTTATAAACTCTTCTTTAATAATTTAGATTGAAAGTATAAGATTATTTTATTGAAATATTTTATATGATTTTACAAGGATGGAAACCTTAATAATAAATTATTCACTTCGGCACACTGGTATGGGTTAATAATTCAACAGTGCAATAGTTATGCCCATGTTAAAAGAATTCCTTATCTTTTATGTGGAAGAAAAAGCCTGGTCTGTCATACTTGGTGCCTCTGTATTTACCCATGTCTTGGTATTTATATGATTACTGTAGTGCCTGTGGTTACTGTAGTGCCTTATATGGTTACTGTAGTGCCTCTGAGTGCCTTGAAATCAAGACTGCATATTATTTTGATGAAACTCAAGTCTTTTTGTTTCCATTTTATAAACTGAAAAGTGATAAATTACAAACCCGTGTTTCTGAGGTGGTCTAGCCCTTGCTCTGGGTTGTTACTAGATCCACTGATCTTGATCTGTGGCTTTGGATTACCCCTGATGCTACAGGACAAACAAGTTGAAAGAGATTATAATTTTAATTATTCCTACTTACATGTTGGACATAAACAGCAGGTGTCTTCACTATGTGCATCAAGTAAGATATTTGCTGTTCAAGGCTGTGGTGTAACTTCCCTAGGTCTGAAGGCTGGTTCCCTACTCAGGCTGACAAAGGTGTAAAGAGCACTGTTGTATCCCTGTACCTCAGGTTTTGGGAGGTAAGCAGTTTACTTAATTTTGCATGCCAAATCATGTGGAAGCAAATGATTTCTAGGTCCTTCTGTGTTGTTTCTTTCAAGCTGTTCAGCACATTCTTCACAGCCCTGTACTTTCTGTTTCCTTATGGTGTCATTACATTAAATTAGTAAGTCCTCTCTCCCTGCACAAAACCAGACAACACTTAACTTTTAGATGCTGCTACAACCTTACACATTTTCTCATGGTTTTGAAAATATCTTTCTATTATTACTTTTTTTTTTTCTGAATTTAACAGATTTTCAGCTCCAATAGGAAGTAGGAGGTGAGCATTTAATGAGGGTAGCATAGCTCAGTCTTTATTTTTCTATGCTTTCCTATCTCTTTGTCCTCCATTCCGATGATGTGTTTCAAAAATTACGTCACTTTCACAGCTTCCTGGTAGTATATTCTTTCCACCCCTTGTTCTTCAGCATTTCTAGGAATTTGTGGTGCCTTCTTAATTGATCTGTTATTTATGGTCACTATCTGTAACTCTTGGGTGGATACTTGGTAGCTATTCTGAATTCTGATGAACAGACCAGGCAATGCTTTGGAGACAATGAGTGGTCTGCAGGCAAAATGCAGTTATTATTCAGGCTGGTTACTAAGTTGCCCTTGCTCACCAAACATACATAGGAAACTATGAGTGTCAGTTTAATTTGTCCAACTCAATCTACTACATCAATGCTGCTAAAGCTAAACTAATCTTTTCATGTAGGCACCTACAGTTTGAGCTAAATGGAAAGTGTATAATCAAGGGCAAGATGCCATCATAAAATCCTGGCCTGCGTCATTGCTTAATTAGTTTTATAAATATTTATTTTGCATAAAGAAGACAATGATATTGAAGATCATAGTCCATGTCCTATAACTTTGTAATCCAACTTTATCTCTCATGAGAACAACTGTTTTGTTTTTTCTCCTTCTCATACATTGTTTTTCAACTCTAAGCTTATAAGCACATCATTCAAGACTACTATGGACTTTAAAAACAGATACACGTGGGTGTAATTTCTTCTCAGAAGCAGAGACAGTGTTGTTTATTATCAACATTTGAGTGATTTCTACTTCATTTGCATCTGTGACAAGTTTTCTTTCCAACATAAGTTATTTTTGTACTAATATTGCCTATAGTATCCATAACATTCCTTGCCTGGACAGTTTTCAATAGCAGTGCTGAAAGAGTCAAAATGTTAGGTTGCAGGCCAAGTGAATTTACTAAAAGACATGCAGGTTGAAGAACCAACATCACTTCCCTAACATTCCTTCTTCACAGTCATAACACATAATTTGTTAATAATAACCTTTTATAGAGGTCTACAAGAACTAATATCTGTGCAAAGAGCAACCTGCATGACTTCAGCGGATTCACATCTTGTTACCCCTTGAAGGCCCTCAAGAAATTGCTTCCTTGCTAGTGTTTCAGCATTCTCATTTCTAGAATTATCTCAATGATGTGAGGAGTGCCTTTTAAACAGGTGCCTGGGAGCCATCCTAACTGAGATTAAGCTTAGATGGATGCAAATAAATTTTTGTTTACAATACAAGAATAGACAGAATCATTTAAAATACTGACAAAAGATGGATATGGAATAAAAAGAAAGGTGTTCTGTTGAGATAAAGACAAACAGAAATGTATCCCTCTATATTAGCCAGTGTTTTCTTCCTACTTATTGTCTCAAATGCTCACGAAGGCATTATTTGCCTATGTGTTCATGAGTAGTAGAGCATGTGCCCATTGCATTAGACCTTGTACCTAGTTCCTTAGAGTCTCTTGGGTTTCCTCTTACATTCAACCCTGCCTCTCTCATTTCCTTTCTTATTAAGTACAAACAAGCCCAAATAAAGAAAGAATTTAGCCCCTTTTTACCAGGAATCAATTACTGGATTCTACTCACTTTGAAAAGATTAATATAACTTTGACATCTCATGTGCTATCTCCTGAAAATGACTGTCTCTATTAAACTCATTAAGGTCATAATATCTTTCTCTGGCTCTTCACTCTAACAACCTCTCAAGCAAGTTCATTTCACTGTGAAACGTCTCAGGCCATTGAACATTGTATTTTATTTATCAGCTACAAAATGGACAGGCTTACTCCAGGCAAACAGTACACATTAAATGAGCACTTGCCTTCTATTACTGGCTGTTGATTTAGAACAGATATTGTTAATTAGCCATTTTAGAATGACAGACAGTGGGATTCAGACAGACAAACTTACAGCTGAGGGAAAACATAACTGAGGCTTTAATGCAGGAGGATTTAATAATACCAAAAGCCAACTATTAATTGAATCTAGAATGTCTTAAATTACTCTTCATTAGGAGATTGGTCAAGATACAGAATTGGAACATCACAGCAACCTTGTCAGATTTACCCAAGTGTAGAGAGTATGCTGCAGGGTCCTCTTCACTCTGCAAAAGTGGAACCATACTGACTCCAAAAGCCACAAATAAGAATTTAAAAAATCATTCCAGCAAACCATGCTCTTGAAAAAGTCAACACAGTGAAACACCAGTCTCATCTTCATGCCAAATCCTGAAAGATTTCTCATCTCTGTATGAATTGAAGTCTCAGTTCTGGTTGTGAGTCTGTTCATGTCTGTTTTGAAGAAAAGTGCCTCTAGCAGAAGATTATTTCACTGTAATTCCTAAATCAACACAAACTGAGAAATACACTGCTGTTTGGTTTAATGTCTAGTGCTACACAGCATGTGTGAGCACACAACATTATTTTGCATGCTGGCACTTGCAATGGATCAGACTACAGCACAATTACCCTTACTATAAAATTGTGTCTTCTTTTACAGTGTCTTTGCTTATAATGAAGATCAACTGCAACAAAGGGACATGGGGTAATGGGACTACCAGAGAAATAGCTTTTTGAAAGCAAAAAGCTTTTTAAAAAGTTACTAAAGGGATGTGGGAGTCGAGAATGCATTTTCTAACCCTGTATTTTGGCATTGCTCTGTGCAATCTCCTGCTATCAGCTGAGAATGGAAAATTGCAGTTGATATCTACACTTGGCATTTGTCTCCATTAATGATCAATGCAGAGGCTGTGTTCTCTTGGCTTAGTCTCCACCTGTCAGCTACTCTTTTGGAGAAAAAGGAGCAGGGAGAAATCAAATACACTGAGGTTTCCTTATTTTGAACCAGGTTTATAGTGAAATTTATTGACAGGGGCCAAATCTGCATCCTTAAAGAAACTATTACATTGTGGCCCTGCTTCTTCCATCTCCTTCAGATCGGCTGTTCCATCCACTCATCTATTAAGGAAATTTTCTGCCTGTCTTTTCATATCAGGAGCTAGAAATTAATTTTTAAATTTGGTCCATCCTTCAAAGATTTTGCCTGTGGCATAGCTGTGTTTTGAAATAGAGAATGTACTTCTATGCCTCTGAACAAAAAAAAACCCAGAAAATAAAATGCTACTGAAAGCCAGAGTTNCTCTGAAAAAAAAAAAAAACCCAGAAAACAAAATGCTACTGAAAGCCAGAGAGCCTCTATTGCTTCTATTTGCTGCAGGAAGAACAGCTCATTGATGGAGACTTAATGAAGCGGTAAAGCTGGAAAGTGTAGTTCCTCTGTGTGCTGTTTTGCCCTCGGAGGAATGTCCCACAGGCTCCCAGCAGTATGCCTGGTGTGGACATAATTGATCTCAGATTCCCTGTCTCCTCCTAACCCAGAGATGCTTTATTACATCCTCTGGGATCCCCCACAGCATGATCATGTTCAAGAACTTTGTCCTGAAGGCTGGTGGGTTTTGTCTTGCATTGAGCATGAACAACTGCAGCTTCAGGAGGCAAAGCAAAAATATCACCATGGGTAGCTCTTAGACACATAGATGTTAGAGGTTATCCATATCATCTTCTTGGCAAAATAGGTGTACAGACTATATATCTACTTATTGTTGCTCCCAGGTGTACCCTGTAGATTCAGATGCACATTGTAGCAGTTCTACAGTTTTCTGGGCAATCATCATTGCCATAAAATGAAAAGCTGGGCCCAGTTCTTCCAAGGGAGCTGAAGGCTGCTCTAGTCCTCTTCCATGTCTGAGACATACGATTGTCCAATGAAAGATGATAGTTCACCTCTCCACCATAGCAACTTAAAATACCTTTGAAAGACAGCACAGAATGCAATTCAAGAAATAACAAGGCTAATGTCTAGGCCAACACTATTTCCCAAGTAGAGAGGCCAGAAAGTTGTTATGGCAACAGATGAAGGAGAATTTTTTTAAGTACAAGCTCCTTAACCTTGGAAAGCTAATGTAGCTATAGCTGTAACTGTGAGAAAGTCTAAGTGGTACCTTTCAGGCTTGCATGTCTGTGTTGTGCTTGAACTTCAAGATATCTAAAGCTGAATGCCTGTATTACTGTCATCACCGGCTCAAAAGTTTTTAAGACCTGTCAAGGAGCCAAGCATAAATCAGTCTAGCCTTTAATCAGGACATGTGGCTCTTGGATCAGAGTTGTTTGCACAATGCTCTGGAGCACAAGCTGATCAATGCCCATGTGTTGTTATGCTCTCATGCCCTCACTGCTTTTGCTCAGGGGTAGTATCTGCCTTATGTTTTGCCCTTTTTAGCAGTGCTTTAAAGACCAGAGTTATCTCAAGTGAAGTGGCAGCTGCTATTTGCCACCATGTCATCTCTCACCCAGTGCAGGGCAAGTCTGACCCATTCAGTAACAGCTAAACATCAGCCCACATTTGCACTAGCATTCTGGCCCCCAGTAACACTAAAATAGTAGCTGCAAGAGCAGAAGTTTTCTAGCACGCACAAAGCCAGGGGAAAGGATTAGAAACAGCCACAAACAAGACACAGATGAATCCATGTACTGCTAGAAGCCAATCAGTTATTTGACCTCAGGTTCATATCTCTGTAAACATGTATCTTGGCAACGTACCATTCAGTTTCTCAGTGCGATACAATGCAAGGCCTTTGTCATTTATCTCAGCTGTCTTGTTGTGTTATGTTACAAATGATTACTGTTAATTCTGTGCTTAATTGTGCTTAGCATAATTTATTTGCTATCCAGTGATTTTAACTGTTGAACGTAAAAAAATATGGTTGTTTTCTCTTTTGCTTCCTTCTGCTTCTCATTTGTGGATGCTGAAAGCAGCTGGACCTGTTCCATGCGAATGGAAATAATTATGGACATGTACTAGAAATTCATTAATCTCAAGAAGGCATTTTGTGTGGAGCTATTCCTGGAGTATTCTTCATGAATTATCCTCCTCTTTCCTACCCCTCCAAAATTACTTCCTTTTAATTTTACATCACAAACCAGTTTTCTGTGAACCACCCTCCTTCCCCTTACTAATGGGTTTGGAAGCAAAATTAATTTCAACTAAAACTGGCAATAGTGTCCTATTCCTTAAACCAACATGCCTGGACTGGATGTTCAGGAGTAAAAGAAAACTTCTAATTTTTCAATTGCAATTGGAGCACTGGGATCATTGCCCCTTACTTTTAAAATATATTTATCCTGGGTTCTAAACACAGAGCAGTCAGGATTTATGTATTTTTTGTGAAGATTAGTAATCTGAATGCAATCCATGTTTCTTCTCCTATACTACTTTCTTCTTGGTTTTGTTTATTAATCCCTGTGAGTACGTTGTCAGTCTTTTAACATACTGACAGTAAAATTTGTTCCATTGATGCCTATAGGCATTGCTTGCCCTTAAAGTCACTGTCTGATAAGAGGCAATCAGTCCAAGTCCTGTTCTCCAAAGCTCCTGAAGTACTTGAGCACAAGGAATCCACATGTAAAACCACGCACAGGGCAGTTTGCTGAAGTCAAGCATCTACTCTGAAGTGTGCTGTTGTGGCTTTCAAAGAGGATAGCAACTACACAACCAGCATGGCAACAGATGTTTACATATTCATTACATACACATTAGTGTACATATTTCAAGAGGCTGGTTATCCATGCCCTTTTAAGTCTGAGCACGGGGACTTGCGGGCAGAACCCTATGGTACAGTTAATGAACTTCCCAAGATACATAGATAAAAATTACTTCTCCATCTCAGAATCTAAAGTCTTGTAACAGTTCCTTTTAAATATAGATGAGGTTGATCATATCAAGGAATATTTCCAGCTTATCCATATTCAATTTTTGTTATTTCTATTTCTTATTTTCTAGAACTACACCAGTCGTCTGTGTGAAAAATGATGCCAGCATTTGCTCAGTGCTTAATGGGAACCTTTGAGAATCCTTCAGCTATTGTTCACTGTTATCAGCTGGCAGAACAATGATGAAGTAGAAGAGAGTGCATGCATTGTACCTAATGTGATTAGTCTTCTGATACTGGGGATGTGGGGAAGAACTAATTCAGCAGGTAAAACGCACTTTCTAGTAAATATGGAAAGAGTGCAAGCCTAGTCTGAAATGCAAAAAAAATATAAAATCAGTAGTTTCTCCAGTTGTAGAATGTGCTTTTATGTGTGAATAGCATTAATTTACCTTGGGGAACAATTGCAGTGAGATTGTATAGAGATGGAGTGTTGGGAGAAGAAATGTAACAAAATTTGGTGCAGTAAGTTATAATGGAACTTTTACATCAGTTAGGTTTTGCAAAGGCATACTTCAGGCCTTTCATAATCAGAATTATGAAAGGTGAGTGATGGTAAAAATTCACAAATGCTTTTATCTTAAAATGCATTCTAGCTCCACCTGAACCTTCAAATAAACAGAGGCACCAAAAAATAAGTCAGTGAAGAGCTGAGTTATGTCTGCTACTTGTTGTCAAAATGTTTTGTCTGAATTCTGAATTCATGCTCATTTTCCTGTGACAGACTTGATGGTGAATGGGCTTCAGACATACACACCAAACCTTACTATATTCTTTATGCCTTCATGTGGATGCCTGAGAACTGGATTTCATCATCCAGCAGGTCTATTTCAAGTTCATAATGCACTATATGCACATGCAGATAGATCTTCGCACCTTCTGTTTCACACGGGATCACTGTATTAGCAAATTTTCACTATAATTAGAGTGGATCAGAAAATTTTCAATTTTAAAATTATTATAAATTGCACGTAAAAGTTGTTTTCAAATCTTAACTGATTTTTTCTTTTCCCTTGGAATACTCCAGTATTATTGTATTGTCCAGTATTATTGGTAAAGGATTATAAATCCACAATGAAAATTCACTCAAAGAGAGAAGCACAATGGCAGTTGTAGCATGGATAATAAGCAGACTTTAGTGAAGTTTGGTTAGGGAGGAGCTTTGCTCTCTATGTACTGTTAGTGATTGTTCCCAGTACCTCCACAAAGATTATTATGAACTGTGGATACTCTCATTCCTCTTAATGCCCCCCATCAAATTGAAAAAATGTGGAAAATTTCACATGAATTAAAAGCCGTCTGCATCTTAAAAGCTTTTAGCTTCTCTTTTCTGACTAAAAATTGTACCCCTGCTTACAGTATGTTACTACAACATTATTTTTAATTGAAAAAAACTCGTTTATGTCTTTTTTTTCTTGTGTCATGGTCCATAATATATTTCAGATCCACAACTATGGAACTAGCTTATTCCACAACTTCAGAAACACATGCACAGAATTTAAGAATTCTGTTCTCAAGATTTTGACGGGTTTTGGTGTGTTTTATGAGTAGAGCTCACTGCAATGTCATAAATAAGTTTCACAAATACATTTTCATTCTTCATTCAACAGTCGTTATTTTTTACTGAACCCAACAAACATATCTGAATCATGGAGAATAGAATCATGTTTGCATTGATTCTTAAATCAAACTTGAGGATGACAAACTGTATTTGGATGCATTTACATGCTGGGAATTAGGACATTAGTCTATCTTGTAGATTAACCCTTACCCAGCATAATTTTCTTTAAAATATCCTTACTCCTCCTTAACTTTGATACCTTTGGTTGTTAATATATTGCTACTTCAGTAGAGATACAAATCAATTGCTGTTATAAGATTTCCTTATTAGCAAAGTACAATCTGCATTACTTTTCTAGTGTTGTAAATTTTTCCAATTCCTTTTGGATTCACTAGCATTTTCCAAGATGAAAATCTAAAATTTCATTCTAGTTCTTCACTGCGTTTAGACTTTATGCCTTGAAAGCATAACAATTCATGCTGTTCTAATTAGGATGCAAGGGGAAAGAAATTATTTAGATCTTTGTTTAGTATTCTGTAGAAATGGTAAGTTGTGAAAGAGTATCAGCTAGATCCATGGACCTCTCAAGGGAAGGAGAACTAAGGAAGCATGACAATGCATATCAATGCTGGACAAGAGTAGCTATATCTACTGAAAACTCTGTTGTTGTGTCCTATTTGGCTCCATTTGCAGATTTTATTTCCTGTATTTGCCCTCTTTGTGGGTGCCTTCTGAGAAGTTTTAAAGGTATAAATAATGCAGCAAAGAAATGTGCACTAGCCATAATATTAAAATTTAGCATGGAATTATCTTTCAAAAATGAGTAATAAGTTGAAATAAACACTGCAGAATGAGTTTTCCGTGAGGAGCTCTATCATACAAAGCACTGAAATTTATCTCAATATTATTATATTAGAGCTTTTAATTACCACGGCAGATAAGCAAGACTGGCCTTTGTAGAAAATTTGTATCAGTAAAGTCACACAATTTGCAATAAAGAATTCAGTCCTCATTAAAAGTTTAGTTTAGGCTGACATGTAAAACCCAGTCTTCCGCAGGGCAGAAGTTTCCACAGCTTTCTTCCCAAGTCATAGCCATTTTTCTCAATCAAATCATAGTCTTCCCTTTAGCAATATGGCCAAAGCAAACATAAAATCCCTTCATAAGTACACCAATAGCAAGTTCTGAATGCATGCATAGTAGCCAGAAAATTATTTACATTTTTTGTTCTTAAGCAGTTCTGCTTATTATAGAATGCAAGACAAGGTCATTTTATAATTAAAAACTATGCTTTCAGTTATTTACCAGATACATTTGCATGTTGTTTTTTAGCTTTCGTTTGGCTTTTTTTTAGTTTATATAAATAATGTGAAGGCCAGCAATTTATTTTTAAGTGTAGCTTTGACACTCTGCTTCTTAGGGGGACGTTTGTAACTATAATATAAGGTGAAAAAAGAAGAAAAGGTTCACATACCTCACATTCTAAATTACCTGTCATCTTAAAAAAAATTAAATGCCAAGTGCTAACGCTGAATCTGAATTTGAATTAGAAGTAGCAAGTCATCTTGTAATGCTGCAGAACAAGTGAAAAAGAAATAG
>VZTY01023690.1:0-55636 GCA_013400935.1 Turnix velox | reverse complement strand
GGTAATGCCCGTCTGCAGAGAAGCGGCCGGGGCTGGGGGGCAGTTTCGGCGGCTCGGGTCCCTCCGCCGGGTTTTTGGTGGGGGGAAAAGGGAGACGGACCGGGGAGGGCCGGTGGGGCTCCCCCTCGCTGTTGCGCTCTTCCTCGCTGTTGCGCTCCCGCTGCCAACTTCTTCCAGGTTTGAGGAAATGCGGTGTAAGGAGCCGGCCTTTTTGCCCGGTCGCCCTCCGTAAGGACAGTGCCTGGACTGCCGGGGTTTAATCGGTAGCTAAGCGGGCAGCCTTGCCCGGAGAAGGGAACGGCTGGAGCGGCGTGAATTTGGTTGCGTGTGTCCCTAACGCCGCGGAGCGAGCGCAGCCGCCGTGTCAGCCGCGGTACGTGGCATCTCCCCGCATCAATAGAAAGCGCTGCTCGGCACCGCCGGCACTCGGGCGCTGCAGATGTTTTAGTGCTCGTCTGTTGTAAAACGTGCGGGCGGTGCGGTCCCTCCTCGCTGCCCTGGCAAGTTTTACAGCCCAGCTCTTTCTTTCACCTGGCAAGTTTTGCTCTCCTGTGGCTTTCCAACAGCGTGGGGTGAGATGGAGGCCCTGGTATCGCTAGTGTCTTTAGGGTGTAATCTTGTTTGGAAATCGATCCAGCCGATCTTGTAGTCCAGCCTTGGAGAAAGCAAGGGCTTGTTATGCCTTCTTACTACACCTTGTGGCTGTGTTGGTTGTGTTTCTTACTTTTGTGATGTGAAAAATCCTTGTGGAAAAACTGCAATGAGGAGAACAAGTGCTTAATGCACTCTTGTGCTCCTCTATCCTTTTCCAGTTGATGGCTGACTTTTCTTTCAGAAGAAGTTCATGCTAGTTTTGCATTGAAGGCAAAGGAATTTTGAGCCTTAGCGTTGTTGGACAATGACAGCAGGTTAACAGCAGGTGAAAAGAGCGTATTTCCAGCTCCTTCCCAAGTGTGATTGAAAAGCTGTTATTGGCTTCTTAAAAATTCCTGGTGTCAATAGAACAATTTGGTCTTGTGCAGTCAGTACCTTGCTGAAAATTATTAGTTGCCTTTGCTGGTATTTATTTATCTGAAGACTGGAAAGCTGCAAGAGTGAAGTTCTGATCACTTGTAATTACCATTTGTCTGAATGGTTATCTGAAATGAAAGCTAGGAGGAAGACCAGTGCTAGAAAACTTTTGATGAAGAACTGGCTTGGATAAACTACTTTTCTTTCCACCTAACAAAGCTGTTAGACTAAACCTCCCTCTCCACCCAGCTCAAAACCCCACCACCTTTCTGAATGGTAATCAATGACTATGCAGTTTGAGGGATAAAGTGTCCGCTCATATATAATCCATAAAGTTCTGTAGCTTGGTCGGACTTTGCAGGACAGCCATAAGAAGATACTGGGGCAGAAAAAGGCAGTGTAGTTGAAGCCACCTTTGACTTTGGCCATCGTCCTCAGGGCAAAAAGTTCATATGTAATTAGAAACTTATTATGTTTCTTTTACGTGATAAGTTTTGGTTCAACAGCATGAATGTTTCTCCTTTAAATAAGTCTGATAAACAACATTTTGTTTTTATGTTAATCAAGATACAGCTGAAAACAACTTGGAGATACATGTTCTTCCATCTCATGTGAAACATGGAGTTTACACCTGGTCCTTGAATTAAAATACAGTACTCTTAATTTGCCTCGGTAAAACACTGAGTTATTCCTGGACTTTGTACTTAATGTAATTAACAGCTTGTTGATAAGCATATGCAAAATGGCCTTGAGAAATGAGTCTTGCAGAATCCTGGCACTGCACTCCTTGTTGAAACTGCTGGCAGGTACAGGTACAGAATACTTTTGAAAGTCAGATCATGCACTTTCCATACAACTGCTTTTTCTTGAAGCCAATTCCCTCTACGGGCTCCTTAGAAGAAAGATTGGCTCTTCCCATGCATTTCTAGCTAGGAATGGTTGGGAGGCTTTTTGTTTTCATCCTATCGTCTCTTGCACTGATATGAACACCTGTCATGCACTGAAAGTACTTACCTAATAAAATCTTCTGGTGTTAAGAAAACAAAACAAAACATGCATTTCTTTTGTCCAAGTGATGATGCCAGTGTCTTTGAAACTCAGAGGTACTAGTTACAGTCATGGCAGATGAGAATTGCGATATTTTAGTCAAAAGAGTGAAGTAGGTGTGATTGTTGTTCAGTGCTTTTGATGTTTTTCTGAAGAGAATTGTCCTCAGTGTGTGTCTTGTCTTCCTTTGCATGCTTTAGGAATGAAACCGACTGATTTTTTTCCTTAAGTGGCCCAAGAGAGGTCTTGTTTGCTACAAACATGATGTAAGGACAAAGCATTGGCCCTGGGAGAGTCTGGAACAGGCACCATGCAGTGGGTTTAAAGGGGAATTGATTGTTTTATTCCTTCAAACTGAAAAAAATTATAAAATCAGGCTTAGCATATGTTGTCTCTAGAACTTTGAACTGTGTAAAAAGGGCATAAAATTTTATTTTTGTCTTCTTGGACACTGGAGGCAAGTTGGAGAAGTACATGGATAAGAGTGTAAAAAGTACTTGAGAGTACCCAAATAATCAGCTACTGTAAAGAGTACATGAATATTCAGGATGATATTTGAAATGGGAAGTTTTATTAGACTGTCATTAAGAAGTCTGTGTGAGGCTGGTGTGCTGTTCAACTACAAGTCAGCAGATAAACAACTGGAATAATCCCAAGTTTGTTGCAATTACTCCAAACTAAAATGTTTGGAGTAAAAGCACACTTGTGAACTGAATCCTATCATCACCCCCACTTACTGCCCTTTGGTTTGTGGAGTTTGGTTTGCACTGCCCCAAAGTGTGCAAGCTGGGGCGCTTTTGGGTTAAACTGTGCAGAAAGATAGGCCTGAAGATCACACCAGATAGGATGTAAAAACTGCAGAGTCCCTAGGACAGAATTAAACATGGTCTGAAGTAAATTATTCAAGTGCCTATGATATAGATGCAGGTTTCACTCAGCAAATCAGGCTCTGCTTTGTCCTGCATTCTGCTCTTACAGCTGTAGCTTTTATGGTGAGTACTGGTCACTAGTTTTCAGGTCATTCATCTTTTATTCTTCAGTTCTGAGGGGTGAGAGAGAAAGAGAAGCAGGGGAAGAAGTTTGAAATCATTTAACCTTCTGCTTCTAAAATTTTGAAGATGATGGCATTTTTTTGCCCTGAACTGATTAAGGTTCTAAGTTTAAATGCAAACCATGTATCAATATATGCACCATGTACAAGAATATTGTACTTAATTTTTTTAAAGTTACTATTTCAACTGATGGACTTTATTTTTTTAAATCTCTTGAAGTTAAAGTTTCTTGAAGTTTCCATCTGCAATGCAGATAGAATTTCTGGAACATAAAGTACCTTCCCTCATGTGAACTAAAGATAGACATAATTGTATGATCTAATTGTATGTCATCATAGTAACAACAAATTGTACTAGCCTGTAAGCCTTCATTTTAGTTTTAGATTTTTTCTTCAGTAAAACTGAAATTAGTGATGGCAGTTATTTAAATGGCTACTAATACCATAATTTATATATTTTAAATGAAGCCATTTTGCTTTCCCCCCTCCTTTTCTGTTCAACTTCGTACAAATGGACTCACTTTGTTGTGAGGAGTTTTATATTCCAAGTGTGACAAAGGTTGCAAACACCTTTGTCACAATTGGAATATAAAGCTGCTCACAACACCCTCAGACTAGAGATGTATGTCAAAAGTTTGTGGCTTCTAGGAAAGTATCACTACATTTTGCAAAATCCTGGTGTCTTGGGAGAAATGAGTGAAGCATTTTGAGATGGATGTTTGTTTGGGATCACTTTGCTGGATTTTTAGGCCTCATGAAATAGGGAAACATCCAGCATCTGAAAATACATTGGTTCTGATGATATGAAGCTTTTCAATATGCTTTGAAATTGTGCAAAGTTTAGACTTTCATATGAAGGAGAAAAAAGCTGGGATAGGGGAGTTTATTCACTATCAGAAAGAGAAGCCCTCGACTTCGAACGAAGTGCAAATTGAGAAGTAGAGTCTCTGTAAAGTATACAAATGTATTACTTCCTGCAGCTGACCTGAAATCTCTCTTTTAGGTTTATCTGATTTCATTGTTGCTTTTTAAACTCCTATCAGCAGCAGTCACTCCAGTAACAATGAGATGAAGGTTAACTTTGGAGTTTCCTGGGGCAGCAGCAGAGGCTTCTGAGCCGTGGTTGCAGTACTAAGGGTCCTCCCTGCCCTTTCTGTGAAGATTAAAATACATGAGATGTCAGGCAATGAAAATGTGTACTGTGCAAATGGTAAAGAAAAATCCATCCAATAAAAAAAATTTAACCTCAAAATCCAACCACTTCTGCTTATAAAAGTTTGGGAATATTTTTATCCTATTAAGACTTAAGTAGAAGTGTTGAACAGGATGAAACTTCTAGAGCACTTGTGCTGATTAGTTACCTGTCAAAGACACTTTCTGTGGCTTCTTAAATAGTTAAATGGACAATGGACTGAAATTAGCTTCTGCTTTTTTTTCACAGGCTGAAGAATGATGGCTTCCTTCAGCAACCTGACTATTGGCATTGCTGTTGCCAGTTTTACTGTATTTCAGCTCCTGTTCCATGTTGTAAGTTCTTTGGTATCAGCACGAATAACACCAGGTTTTACCAATCTCAGCCAAAAAAGGAAGATCGAATGGAATTCAAGGTATTGTGTTCCAAACAAACTGCAGCTAACTACCTGAGTGTGTGTGTGTAAAACGGCAGAAAAAATTACTAGTTAATCATCTGTGAAGGTTAGAGAAACAGTTTTAGGCGCTTGACCAATTCTGCCTGTAAAATGCTGAGGTCCCTTAGTAAACACACAGATTTACAAACCCTTGGGTATAAGACATTTTGTCAGATGGTGATGCCCAAGACTAAGTCAAGATAAAAAGAAAACTGTGACTGGTGAGAGGTGATGAAGATTAGTTTTAAATGGCTTCTTTGTGATGCTTCTAGTAAAGAGAAGAGGTACAAAATTCCGTTCCACCAGACCCATGTGAAAAGTAAGTATGTTGCAATTTGTTGTGTGATCTAAATAGTAACGTGTCATGCCTTTGGGTGCAAAGAAAAAGGCTTTCTGTTTCCCAGTGCCACTCTACTGCACCCTGTTTTAGATTTTTCATCATTTTTCCAAGAAATTTGATGAATCTTTGGTGTAATACTGTTGTGAAGCAGAGTTAGATAAATCCGGGTGTTGGTGGAAGTGGAGATCACAAGAAGGGGGTAAACCATGACAGCCACTGGGTTTTCATTCAGGAGGGAGCTGTGGAAAATAATAAATCTTTCCTCACTCTCTTAGTGTTTCTGCAGTTCCCTCAGTGGGATGAGAGGGAGAGGGCTCCTTCATCTCGCTTGTTTCCTCAGAGAGAGAACTGGAAGAAACTTGTTCAACGTGGTCAATTCCAGGGTGTCTTCCTCTCTTTTAAGCCATAAAGGAAGTGGGGGGTAGTAGTAGCCAATTGCTGAGGTTTTATTTGTGATGTACTACTCTGAAAGTGTGTCACAAGTGTCTCCAGTTGGAATGAATTGGGGCAGTATAATTTTATTGTTATACTTGAGTGTCCTGTTACAATTTAATATATTTTTCAGGTGCTCCTCAAATTTGAAGCTCAAAAAAGTGTAGTGTGGCTTGTTGCTGCACTCAAAAGACTGTTCCTCCTCACTTTAAAGTGCTCTTTAAAGGCAGCATCGGGTATATACTTTCAAATTTGTTTCTATTGTTCTAGGTAACATTAGCAACTCAAATAGTCTTGCCATTCCATTTGGCAAATGTCCACCTGCAGTGTTCTTAAAGGCACCATCTTCATTTCAGTGGGATTTCTGGATAATTTCTGGATAATTTTTGCTATCTGCCAGAGTAACACTGTAGGATGCCAAGTGAAGTTTATCTCTGTGTTACAGCTGACAATAGAGGCAGATAGGGAAACTAAACTGAACTGTTGTCGTGTTGGAGCTGAACTTTTGTCTCTGAACCACATCAAATGACCCCTGAATTGCATAATAGGCTTTCTGAGAACATATCCCGTGCCCGGTAGCACTATGCTAAGTTGTAGTGCTTTGCATAATAACATCTGAATTGTTCCCCACATCACAAGTGTGCTGGAAGTCAGCTGCTCGTTAATCTCTGGGCTACTTTGTAGTGAGGTGCTTAACTACTGAAGTTGATGCAACACTCCCAGCTGGGTCCTTTTTTCCCCTTCTTTCCTGTTTTCCCTTGTTTGGTGACCAGACATACAAGTCAGCCCACAGGTTGTCCAGTGCTGCAGCCAGTGCTGGAATTGGAAGGTGTGAAGCAAAAAGCATGATTCCTCAACAGCTTGTTGATTTTGCACCTGAGCAGGTCATGATGTGAAAGAATGGCAAAATATGCTTGGGTTCCTACAAAAGAGTGTTAACTGCCAACCAAACACATTGGACTGTCTTGACACAGCAGTGTTTCACCAGCGTGAAGAGACACCCCAAGGGGTATTTCATATGTTCAGAGACTGCATATGGAGATTTTAATAGGGTCCAGGATGGCAGGACTAGGAGTAATGGATGCAGATTGGAAGAGGGGAGATTTAGGCTGAATCTAAGAAAGAAGTTCTTACTGTGAGGGTGGTGAGACACAGGAAATAGGTTGTCCCCTTCCTGGAGGTGTTTAAGGCCAGGCTGGATGAGGCATCGAGCAACCTGGTCTAGTGGAAGGTGGTGTCCCAGCTCACAGCAGTGGGGTTGGAACTAGATGACTTTTAAGGTCCCTTCCAACCCAAACCATTCTATTACTCTATATGTGTATTCTGCAGACAGCTGTGCAGGTAGAGAAAGTTTCTGTTTCCCAGTAAAATGAGTTAAAAGATTTAAAAGTAGATATTTGTTATTTTGTCCTATATTAAACTGGTGTAGGGAGTGCTGACACAAACAGTTCTGTTGGCAGTCCTGAAGGAAACTGGCACAGAGGATGGTTATGCATTTTTATCAGCTCAGCTGGGTCTGGAAGAGGGCATCTGCCTGAAATGAGCTATAGCTTTGAAGATGTATTGTCACAGTTTAGGGTGTTTTGTAATCAAGTGTTTGAGCTGCAGCTCTGGGCTGTTTTCCATACTGTCAGTTTGTTCATTCTGTCTTTCCAAAAATTAAGAGCAAATTGAGTAACTGCTTCTGAAATCTGAACTATGTGGATGCTCAAATTGAGTTAGAAACTATACTTTTAGTATAGCAGAAGATGTAAAATAACTCTTTCAATGTGCATAATTTGCCCTTTATAGAATATGTTCGTAGTGCTAAGGAGGAATTACAAAAAAAAAAAATTCAATAATGAAGGAACAAGTTCACAACTCATCAGTGTAACTTTTTTCCTTGCAGCTGAATGAGGAGTTTACGGATGTAAGCTTTGACAGTAATTTCAAGGAAATGCACTGAGCTTCATAGTTTGACCCAGATTCCATATTCAAATAGGAGCTTGCTCTATTTCCCTTCTTCAGTCCCCTGTTATATGGAGAAACTTCAAAGTCCAGAGTTGAGGAGGAAATTAGCTTTTCTGGTATTTGTTTTCTTCTTGTGTTTTTTTTTCTTTCCAGAGAAAAACTGCAATTGCAAGCTATTGAACTATATTCTTAGACAAATTTGACTTCTTTCAGCATTATCCTTGCCTAAAATTAAAGAACACTAGTATTTATATGCAGTGCTTTGTTTCAGAAAGGAAGCCAAGTTCCCAGTGCTCTATTAATTCTGTGTTGCATTTTAACTCGGCTATTAATTACCATTGAAATTCTGATAACTATATTTTCTTTATTCGCTAAAAATAAAAGGGGATGAGGAAAGCAACTTGTGCTATAATGGTTAGTGAATGCCCTCATCCAGCTTGTTACATTTGACTTTTCATATTATATTAGTCTCCTTTTTTTTTTTTCTTGGAACACTATTGAAAAAGATGCTAAAAATAGCATGATGGCCGCCTTTAAATAAATCATAAATAGAGACTTCTTTTATGAAAGGTTACAGAATCTTCCAATGCTAATAGACAAAAATTGACTTCTGGAAACAGAGTAGGACTTATAGCCTACACTTTCTTTGCAAAGTCTTCCCCAGAAAGCAAGGTGTTTTCTTCAAATCCTGCTGATGGACTCTTCAGAGTGACTCATGCCCATTTAAAATATTAATAAGCTCCAAATATATTTTGAATATGTACAAAGGCAAGACTAGTAACTAACAGCATCNCCTCCCCTCTCCTCTCTTCGCCCAACCCCCCCAACGTCCCCCTGCCAATCTAATAGATTCCTTCTTTTTGACTGTTCTTCCCACCTGTCACTGCAATTGCTCAGGTGTGGTGTGGAGACAATTGTCACCCACAGAGGTTAGCTTGGAGAAGAGGAGCCTGAGGGGTGACTTCATTCATGTCTAGAAATATGGAAAGTGTGAGTGTCACGAGGATGGAGCCAGACTCTTCTCAGTGACCTCTGATGATAGGACAGGGGACAATGTATGCAAGCTGGAACACAGGAGGTTCCACAAAAATATGAATATGAACTTTGTCAAGGTGAGGGTGATAGAAGAGTGGCACAGGCTGCCCAGAGAGGGTGTGGGGTCTCCTTCTCTGGGGACATTCAAACCCCACCTGGACGCAGGGGGATGGATGATCTCTCCAGGTCCCTTCCAATCCTTGACATTCTGGATACAGTTGAGACGGCCCATGGAAACCTGAAGCACAGCAGAGGAGGCTGTGAATGGCAGAACTTGCTTGTAACTGTGATCTCTTTTCCAGGACAGTGTCCACATTTCACGCCTTGGTGGTTGGTGGATTTTGCCTCTATATTTTATTGTACGATGATGCTGTTAACGCCGACCGTCTCTGGTAAGGCTTGGGGCTTGCATGTAGTGTTTACACAACAAAATAACATAAACGAGAAGGAAAAAAAATATAGAATCCTGCAATGAAATAATCAATTTCAATTAATTGTTTCATTTCCCATCAAAGCATGCATTTGCGATGTGTCCATTTTTATGTCTGTAGTTCCCAAATTATTTTGTCAGTGCTCATGTCTTAGTGCAGTGTGTTTCTCTGAAGAGAAAATACATGCAATTGATTTGAAACAGCAGATTAAATCACTAAGGCATAGAATCAAAAGTGCAACTGTGGCTGAGACTGTGCTATTTGCCCAGAGAAGTTGTGGATACCCCCTCCCTGGAGGTATTTAAGGCCAGGCTGCATGAGACATTGAGCAGCCTGGTGTAGTAGGAGGTGTCCCTGCCCATGGCAGGGGGGTGGAACTAGATGATCTTTAAGGTCCCCTCCAATCCAAAGCATTCAGTGATTCTATTCTATTTAATAACTTTAAAGTGAAATCATGAAATGTTGTTGCAGATCTGGAGTGAGTGTGTGTGAAAAAACTGCAGGTCCCTACTATGAATAAAATACATAAGCATGTTTCTTCCTTGATTTCTAGTTATATTGTTTTGTTTCACACTTCTCTGGAAGCAAGATGGTTTTGTTTTGTGGAGTTAATTAGAGCTTGCTATTGGTCTTTTGCCATTTCATTCTGGAACTCTTTTCCTGTAGAAGGATAAGGCTGCATTTTTAAATAAAGATTAACTCCTTTAGGTTTCAATTCATATTTCTGTTGTAGGCGGCTGTTTTTGATGTTGCCAAAGGACCAGACCATAAGTCAGTTTAAACTTACATAAATTTAACAGTTTACACTTAGTCTGCTCTTCCAGTGCTGTGAATTAATGACAATGTAGCACAGACTAGATGGGATTGGGTGCTTGAAACACTCTGCCACTGACTTGTTATATGGCTTTAATAAATGTAGGGCTAATTCAGAACTCATTTCAGCTACATTTAGGCTGTGTCTGATTTGGATTTTTTTCATGCATTTTGATGTTTTTAGGGAGACCAAATACTCTGAGGATTACAAGATGTGTTAACTGTGTTGAAAAGCAACAGGTTGTTATAACTCACATCGTTGTGTTGTGGGAAGCCTTATCAGATAGAAGGATTTATCTTGGTTTATTTGAGGGAGACCCTGTTCTAACCAGTACAAAGGAAGTCATGAAAGGCAGAAAAAAAAAAAGCCTCTAGGCACTGATAAATATTTGAGTCTTTATGTTCACTATGTTTTCCTGGAATAATTCCTGGAAAAATTTGAATTAAACAGCAATTGAACCACTTTTTTGTTCTTGGGAAGTTTGAGAGATATTATGTTAGATAGTTGTATACTGTATTGAAAACTTATATTTATGGAGACATAGCATTAAATCTTAAAAGAAAAAAATCCATATACCTATAGCATAATTTTTTCCTTTGTTTCTGCTATTGCTTCTTAATAGTTTCTCCAGTTGGCATGTGCTTTATTTACATTTTCTAGAGTAAGAAAAACTTTACATATATATTTCTAAATTCTAATTGAAGTATATCTAATCTGTGAAGGGGGCCTACAGAAAGGATGGGGTTGGAAATTTTAATACGGTCCAGGATGGCAGGACTAGGTGTAATGAATGCAAATTGGAAGAGGGGAGATTTAGGCTGGAGTGAAGAAAGAAATTTTTTCCTATGAGAGTGGTGGAAGAGGTTCCCAGAGAAGTTGTGGATGCCCCCTCAAACCCTGGAGGTGTTCAAGGTGTTCAAGATGAGGCATTGAGCAACCTGGTCTAGTGGGAGGTGTCTCTGCCCATGGCAGGGGGGCTGGAACTTGGTGATCTTGAAGGTCCTTTCCAACCCAAACCATTCTATGATTCTATGATTTCATGGCAGTGTTTCTGTAAGTTGTGCCTCAGTCAAAATTATATTTGTGGTTTCAGGAATTTGTTAATTAAAAGTGCCCAGCACACACACCAGTTGTGGAAATCAGTACTTTTAGTTATTAAATAATTTCAAAATGTGTGAATTATCACTTAGTGTATTTAAAGCAGTTGCAATGATTTGAATTCATGTTCACCCAAGCAATTAAGTGCAAAGGATGACCAAATATAATATTGCCTGTGGCTTTACAGGTGCTTGTTGTACACAGTTACTTATAATTTTTACACTGATTGATCACTGATTTTTATCACTGTCTTGATTTTAATTGAACAAGATTAAAGGGAGGAGAAACAAATTATACGGGAAATGCCAGTTGGACTGTTGCAAGGATATTTAGCCTGAAAATCTAATGCCCTTTTGAAAAGCTGCCATAAAGTGTGAATCTTTGTCATTCACAGATATGAAGGATGCATATGCCCTCCTGTAAGAGTCTTATTAACATCAGGAGAAACATTTGTGAGTCTAGTTTCAGTAGTTTGCAAGTAAATATCCAGGAATCCTTCACATGGCTTCTGAGACTTGATGTAATGCCTGCCCAAATTCTGGCTTCACAGAAAGCATGCTCATGGTGATACCCATACATATTGAAAGGAACCAGGGCTCCTGCCAAGGGATTTGGCTCAGTGGACTGACTGCAGATGTGGTGTAATGTCTGAAACTGGATACAGCAGATGGTGACAAAGCATAGATAAGTTTCAAGGAATCATCAGTGTTGTGTACCTTTTGTGATGGTCTTGGACTTCTCACAATGCTTTGCATTTTTTTAAGTGTGTAATACAGACTAGCCAGCACAGTGTAGAAACTGTTTATGAGGTGGTGAGAATAACACAGTAGAAAATGTGGGGGTGGAAGAGATCAGATAGGAGAGGGAGAAGGTGTAAATTAGTGAGTTAGTTTGTAGCTTCACAGCAGCTGGTGTGTGACTGTCAGCTTTTCAGTCACGGTACTTCTGGAAGTCTGATGTTTGATTAACATTTTATGTGACTTCAGGTCTGCAAAGAGGTTTTGATAAAGGTTGATCATGTGGACTTTTGACTGCTGTATCTTCCTCTGTGTGTTCACATGTAATTCATTTGGCACCTGGTACTGCCTTAATCACACAAGAGAGAGCTCTTCATTTTCTCGAGTTACTCCCCGTTTGTCTCTCTTGACTCTTGCTGCCTCAAACTATGCAAACATTTCCCTTGTACTTTCCTTTCAAGGAGAGAGATCAGGAAATCTAGAAGATTTTAGGCTAAATTCTAGGTTTTACGATGGAGATAGAATGGTTTGGGTTCGAAAGGACCTTAAAGATCACCTAGTTCCAACACCCCTGACATGGGCAGGGACACCTCCCACTACAAGATCAGGTTGCTCAGTGCCTCATCCAGCCTGGCCTTAAACAACTCCAGGGACTGAGGGGGCGTCCACAACCTCTCTGGGCAACCTGTGCCAGTGTCTCACCACCCTCACAGGAAAGAACCTCTTTCTTCACTCCAGCCTAAATCTCCCCTCTTCCAATTTCCATCCTTTACTCCTAGTCCTGCCATCCTGGACCCTATTAAAAAGTTGGCCAGTGAAACCACAGTTGTAATTGTTTTAATCTATAGAAGTGTTTTTATGAGATGATCATCTAAACAGAATGAAGTGCTATTTTACTTTGAGACTTGCAGGAAAGATGGAGGAGGAGTGTAGCAATAAAATGAGGAATAGTGTTTTTAAAATGAAAGAGAGTAGATTTAGGTTAGGAATTCAGCAGATATTTTTCACTGTGGGGGTGGTGAGACAATGGCACAAGTTACCCAGAGAAGCTGGGAGGCCCGGTCTGTAGAAGAATTCAGCATCTGGCTGGATGGGGCTTTGTATTGGGAGGTGTCACTGTCCAGGGCAAGGGAATTAGAACTAGATGATCTTTAAGGTCGCTTCCAACCCAAACCATTCTATGATTCTACAGTTCTCTTCTTCAAGGGAGATGACAGTTGGCCATATGTATCAAAGTGCTGGTTTAGAAGTCCAGAGAGGGTTTATTGGTAGGTGACCATTCTCACTGAAAGAACAAAAGGAAATAAATCACTTCATGACTTTACTGGATGAAATGGGTTTATTGGCATCAAGGAACCAATTTCATATACTTGGTCCTTTGCATCTTCTCTGAAGAAGAATGTTAAGGTTCTTGAGTCTTTTTGACGTGCTAAAGTGTGTTGGGAACACTTAAAAGTTTGGTTCTGATGTTGGCATTGCTTCAGCTGGGAACTCTTACAGGAGGTCTGTAATTGTTTAAAGAGCTGTTGCTTAAGCTTTGAGAACATGTCTGGCTGTTCTCTGTGTCAGCTATAACTTTCAGGACAGCACAGTCCACAACCTACATAGCTCATGAAGCCAGGTTTTGAAGCCATGGGAAAATGTTCCTGTCTCAAGTTGCAATTGAAAGAGCCTCTATGGCCAGTCTTAAAGAGACGGATTGAGCTCCAGGACCTCCTTGTAATGCTTGTCCTCACCTAATGGTAGAATTCTGTTTTTTTGAGTCTGTTTTCCTGTAAGATGCACCCTCACCCAGGGAAACACTTCATTTTAGATGCTAAAAAAAGGCTTAAAATTCAGTGAACAGATTGTAATAGCACAGGAAATCTCTTTCACTCCAATAGGATTAAAAAATAATAGCTATGTATTAGCCCTTTACTGTTTCCTAGCTGAGCTGGACTTTGTATTGGAGATGTTTGTAAGTGCAGTTATGTTCCTTTTTTCTTAAAAGGCTTACAACAAAAATTGCTTTCACAACTTGTCCTGAGCAGTTCTACAGTTTTTAGATCTGTGGACCTGTCACTTGAAGCTCGGCTTATACTAATGCAAAACACAGATACATTTTTCCCCTTTCATGTCTCCTGCTGCTCTGTTTATCCCTGTCAGCATTCATCCTCTTAAGAATATGAAAAGCACCATCTGAGTGAGGCATTTTTGTCATCCCTAAAGTTCTAATGCAAATAGAAGAGCCAAAATGGAGAGGCAGAGCATCAAACAGCTAATAGACTGCCTGGGATGTTCTCTTCTATCCTGTTTCCAGAAAGCCATCTCAGGTACTTGCAGGGTTTCAGTTCTAGTCCCTAGCAAATCTCTTGGGCCCATCACAAGGGAGAAGGTAGTCCTGAGTAGGGTGGTTAGTAGCTGACTACTAACTAGGGAGGTGATTTTGCCCTTCTACTCGGCTCTGGTGAGACCCCAACTGGAGTTACTGTCTCCAGTTCTGAAGCCCTCAACATAAGGACATTGAGCTGTTGGAGTGGGTCCAGAGAAGGCCATGAGGATGATGAGAGAACTGGAGCACCTGGAGCACCTCCCTTCTAAGGACAGGCTGAATATCCTTCTAGGGTTCAGCCTGGAGAAGAGAAGGCTCAGGGGGGACCTCGTAGTAGCTTCTCAATACCTGAAGGGGGCTACAGAAAGACTGGGGTAGGACTTTTGAATAGGGTCCAGGATGGCAGGACTAGGTGTAATGGATGCAAATTGGAAGAAGGGAGATTTAGGGTGGAGTGAAGAAAGAAGTTCTTTACTGTGAGAATGGTGAGACACTGGAAGAGGTTGCTGATGCCCCCTCAATCCCTGGAGGTGTTTAAGGCCAGGCTGGATGAGGCATTGCGCAACCCAATCTTGTGGGTGGTGTCCCTGCCCATGGCAGGGGGGCTGGAACTAGGTGATCTTTAAGGTCCCTTCCAACCCAAACCATTCTATGATTCTGTGACTTTTATCTGGCTGGGAAAGGAACCTGTATTAGTGGCTAGGACCTTTCTTAACCAAATTATTTAGAATCTTGAGTATATCCCAATAATAAAGTGACCTGATAGACAGTGTTTGGTATGTGTTTGTCCTTTGCAAGCTTTCTTGTTCTAAAGGCAGTAACAGCGTATTTTTGTTATATTTACAGGGGTGATCCTTCAATTGTGAAGCTGAATATTGCTATTACCACAGGCTACCTCATTTCTGGTAATTATGCAACTTGTATTTAACACACACAACCTCTGTATTTATATTGAGTCACTACACCTATGTTTTTCTGCTGAGTCCTTGTAGATGTGGTGTGTGTTTACACATAGAGTTTCTTCTGTGGCTTTACAAATTGATGATGGAGATGTGGATTGTGGTAAAATCACAAGATCTTGCCAGCCTGCATGAATGATAGCATGTTATCTCCAAGCCCTGGGGAAATACCTCTGTGTTGCTTTATGGTGGTTTGATGCACAACCACCAACCCAGCTCAGTTTTGGCCCTCAGCCAATTGAGAAGGTATGAAACCAGTGCCCCTTCAGGGTGTCTCCAAAGTTGCGGTTCTTTCATCCCGTGTTTCTTCCTGTGATTTCACAGTTCTGGCAGAATTTCAGTAACCCTTGATGCAAACTGGAGCAAATTATGCCACAGAATCCTGCCTGCCCACCTTCTGGTCTCACTTTAAGCAAAAATTTAGCCACATATAAACAATGGAATTGTAATATTATTTAGTTCTTGGTATGACACTCCTACATGTATTTTGCTCTCTTAATTATTTACTGTTAACTAAAATTGGAATGGGGAATTTGCTACAAATCTTTTCTGGTATGTGGTGATAAAACTGGTTTAGCAAAGACACAATTTGTCCCGACTTGGTCCATTTCCAGGGAAAATTACTCATGTGAGGATGGAGTCTCTGGTCAGACACTTGGGTTGTGAATCTGCTGATCCCTCAAGCTTGGTTTTTCAGCCCAGTGGAACTGATAGCCTAGTGATCAGCATGTTTAATTAAACTGTGAGTTAGTTTAAGTCTGTCTTTTTCCATAAGAACTTCAGCTCCCATGTTTAAATTCATTGGTGTCAATTTTTGAATGCATTAGACTTTTGTTACGAATTAATGAGTCTCTGCACAGAGACCTGACCCTGGCCACTTGTTCTCTCTCACTTCCTTACATAGTTAATGTTTAATAATTAATAGGAAGTGGAGCAGCTCTGTGAGATGATACAGAGTCCTGCCCAAGGACTGATAATATAAAGGAGATGAAGGCACTCAGTGGAAATGCAAAAGGCATGGGAGTAAAACCTTCGTTTTGGAACCTTGGTCGCTAGAATTCCCATCCAAAGTACCCATATGGAGAAAGCAGGGACAAAAATTGCTTGTTCCAGTACAGCAAACAAAATCTTCTGAAATCTCAGAACTCTGTGGAAAATGAAAGAAGTTTTCTGTCATAGTTTTCTTTACAACATTAATTCAGGTCCACTGCATCACTTTAGCAATAATTGGAAAATTCTGATTAAACAAAGCAAGTGAGATTCTCATTCCATGTGCCCCTTGCAAAATAATTGTGGTAAATGGTTCCAAAACAGTTTTTGATTTAGAAGTTCCTCATGTATAGTGGCTGTGCACACCACTCCCCTCCCCCTTTATTTTTGTTGTGTGTAATTTGTTCCGCATTGTTGGGTTCATAAGTGTGAAGTCTTGCTACAAGATACAGGATCCACTTTTTTCTTCCAAAAAGCTCAAGCTGTTGCCTCTGTACTTCCATTGATGTGGAAAGTAATAACTTATGGCAACTGTGGGAAGAACACTATTGCTGAATGCTTTGACTAAAGTAAAGTCTTCAGGATAAAAATGTTTTCTGCAGACATAATTAATTCAGAAAGTTTCTGCTGATGCTGTGCGTAAACATTTATACCTCTAAAACTCAGATAAGCTATTCTGAAATCAATGGCAGTGTAATAATCTGTTCTTTGTCATTATTTCTTTTTTCTTGTAGACTTGTTTCTTATTATTTGCTACTGGAAGGCGATTGGTGACAAATTCTTTGTTATACATCACTTGGCAGCTCTGTATGCATACTATTTTGTGCTGGTGAGTGCTGTATTTTCCAGTAACATAACAAGCAGATGAGTTTTTAAGACAATGCTTTTGTAGATCTCATGTTTTATGCTTTAAAAAACCTCTTTACTGGTTGGTGTATTAGCTTCATGAAAGGCATGTTTATATTTTCATTGATCAGTAATTTCTAAGTGGTTTTATCAATCTTTTATGATAAGTGTGTGCCTTTTCCATGTTACAGTCCTCCATCAAAATTGTGTAGCCTGTTGGATGGTTGAAATGAAAACTATTCCCAGGTTTCACTTTTCTCTAGAGAGACTTTTGACAGGGTTATAGAGAAGGATTTCAAACAAAACCCCAAGTCTGAATACTTAGTGGAAAATCAGAAGGGAATAGTCTCAGCTGGTTATGTTCTGTTTGTGATTGCATTTGCAAGGTCAGAGGTCAGTGATCTGTGCAGGTTTTTTTGTGGGGTGGGTTTTTTGTGTTTTATTTACTTATTTGTTTTAATATGTTACAGCACAAGTTTATCTTTTGAGACTTCTTGATTAAGGTTACTTTGGTGGGGAAACAATGAGTATGTCATTAAATGTCTGTGGCGTATGTGGATCAACGGGAAAAAGGGAAGAGAAGGACACTCTTCTAGGATAAAGACTTAGTTACTCTCTGCTGCTGATGGAATTTCTCAGAGATGCCAGTGTGACTTGGTAGAAATCCCATTGACCTCCAGAGTGATGATTTTGAATTTCTTCTGAAAAGCTTATTCAGTAAATAAAGAAACTTATAAATACAATTTACTTCATTTACCAGATCTCTCCCTGCCTACTGTGTGAATCCCAGTCTTCCAATATTAAAAGTGTCAAGAAGCCAGATTACCGTCAGGTTTCCCACATAATGGTTTAAAGGGGATGAACTAACACTGACAAGTAAATATTCTCTTTCGGGTTGAAGATAATAAGATTTACTAATATTATCATGGATGAAAGTGAATTAGAACTGAGTATTAGAGAAAGGAAAATACCACTACCAAGACTAATCCCTGATGGAGAAAACGCATTCATTTTCAGAGTGAATAGAAAGCCCAGTGTTAGTGTGGGGCTCTTTTAAAAGCAGTTCTTATTATCTGGATGTAGCTCTGCCCTTGGATGTCTGTGTGACGCTCATTCTCTTATCTTCAGAGAAAGTTGCTTATAAGTGTCTTATTTCAAAAATTGCTCTTGAAGACAGAGTTTGAGAGGACAGACTTTCTGTTTGGTGTAGTGGGAAGTAACACCAAGTGCTTGAAACTGTAGGTACTGGCACACTGGGTGTGAGAAAGAGAACTCATGATCCAGACTCCATGGGTTGGTTTGGAGTACTACTGAAATTATTTTTTTTAAAGTAATCTTTTTATCTCTACATCTGCAGACTGCTGCATAGCCATTGTGTAATTGGATGCAATTTCCAACACAACCAAATGATAACACAAATGAATGTGTTGTACTTTGTCACTTGGGGGAAAGGGCTCAGTTAGGACATGTGAAGGTACCACAGGGGCTGGGCAGAAGGATTCCCATGTGGTGAGGAACAGAGACAAAAGGATTTTCTGTGCCTCTTCTGTTGTGTATTCTTCTTCACTCTGGCAAGTTATGTTGCTAAAGCAATGCTGGGACTTCTTAGCTTATGTAGTTGCTGTTTGGGCTTGTCTAAACATTGAGAAATCTCAAATATTTCTAATTCTCCCAGGCACCAATGGTATCGACATCCTTATACCCTGTGACTGTTAGTGCCAGGCTTCTCTTGCTAGCTTTAAATTCACTTTAAAAGGTTTATTTAAAGAAAGAAAGAATTGAATTGAGGTACCTGGAGGACAATTACAGGCTTTCATAGTAAATTTCATTTTGAAGTTGTAAGGAGGTTGGCCAGAGATAGCAAACTGGATCACTGTCAGTTTTATTAAAGAAGCTGAGATGTCCTATCATTCTCTGTATAATTGAGGACCTTAATAACGCTTTCACATCTACACTGTTGATTTTTTTTAATGTCTGTTTTATTTCATTAACCAGAGCAAAGGTCTGTTGGCCTATTTTGGAAACTTCCGTCTGCTTGCAGAGTTCTCCACTCCTTTTGTCAATCAGCGGTAAGTGGTTACAGAATTTGTGCCTACTTCTTTTTGGTCTGTGTTATTTGTCCCTTAGGAAGTTGGATTTTTTTTGTTGCTGATTGCCTGCTGGAAGGGAATTTTTATATATTGAACTAAGACTTATCATGAGAAAGTTTTTTTGCTATGGAAACTTTTTGTTGTCTTAGCTATGGTGTTATAACTCTTCTACTCAACCTTGAGTTCTTTTTAGAATAGAGCAACATTCATATGAAATGCTAAATATTTCTGAAACTAATGAACAAAATTGTTTACAAATATTATGTTTGTTAGCCTTTGTACACTCACATAGTTATAATAATAAACCAGATATTTTCAATAAGGAACTTTTTTTTTTTAGCATCATGGAGTAGACAAAGAAGTAAGATAACAATTGTCATCAGAATTCTAGAATGGAATCGCATTATCCTAGATAAATAGAAGTTTATTTTGCAATATTGATCAATATTAATAGAAATATATGGATCAATATTAATAGAAATATATGGTTAGATCAATATAGATATAGATCAATATTAATATAAATATATGGATAAACACAATAATATAAATGTTTATTCTTGATTTACTTTCAAAAATAGTTATAGACATCATCCCGAGCACTTAAATTGGAGAAATAGTAAAGCATATAAATATATCTGGAGTAGTTAATCTTTACAATTGTAATCAGAGCAGAAATTGGAGAAGGCTACTTTGCAGAGCACTGCCCTGGCTTCTGGTTGCTACTGTGGCTACTGGAGTTAGTTGCTGCTGTCTCAAATTAACTGCAAGATAATGCCATGTGCTGCAGGTAGGGGAAAGGGGTCTTGCTCTGTTTTCTTGCTCACTCCTTGCTCTGTCACAACCATGACTCAGCTGGGGACAAGGATTTGGCGCAGGAAGTGGTCAGCTCAGGTTGGTTCAGGGCAGTGCTGCAGTCCTCTCCTCTTCCTCCATTTTTTTCCAGATCATTTTTTAATCAGATCTTTCAGTGTATTGGATGCCTCATCCTCACCTGTGCTTTTTGATCTGCATTTTATTTTGATCCTACATGTGTGGCATCTGTTTACCTTCCCAGGTGTCTGTAGAGGTAGAGGAAGGTTGCCCTCCTGCTGCATGCTAGGTGTCTGAGGGTTGTCTTCCTGTGGTGTGGTTGTAAACTCTGAAGTGTTTTATGAGACTGCAGATCATGAGAAATGAAAAAAATAAAAAAAATACCATTCAAACATTAGGCTGGCAAATTCAGCTTCAAGAAAGACAGTGGGATAATAGAACTTGCCAGAGGTTGTGGTCATGTGCATAAGCACAGTTGGGTAGGAGATTACAGCCTCGTGTAGTCCGTGCTCTCTTGGCAGAGGGGAAACAAGGAGGGAATAAACAGTTATATAAAGTTATTTTACTAATACAAGGAATACAAAAGTCCAGAGGAGGCCACGAAGATGATTGGAGGGCTGGAGCACCTCCCTTCTGAGGACAGGCTGAAGAAGTTACGGTTGTTCAGCCTGGAGAAGAGAAGGCTCAGGGGGCACCTCAGAATATCTCCCTCAATCCCTGGAGGTGTTTAAGGCCAGGCTGGACGAGGCACTGAGAAACCTGGTCTAGTGGGAGGTGTCCCTACCCACAGCAGGGAGGTTGGAACTTCCATCCCAAACCATTCTATGAAAATAAAACGAGGTGGGTTTATATTCTGTGTTAGGTATTTTTGAATTCATGTCCTGGTGACATTCTCCCAGGTGACTGCTGAGACAGGATGGCATCCTGGCTGTCAGTGGCACCCACCCTGACACTTCCCTTTCAGGCTACTGTCACAAGTGCTCTGATACATCTGGGTTATTAAAAAAATGTTGTACTTTCAAAATGCCTGTGGTGAGCTCATGTGTCTTTGATTAAGTGTGTTTACTGCTTTCTCAAACAAACAGAAATCACTGTAGCAGATAACAAAGCCCTTTGCACTAAGGAATGTCATCTCATTAGTATGGTATTTATTTTTTTTCATTAAATTAAGGAGAACCAGACCCTTAAGACACTAAGTAGTGGATAATGATAATGACTTATATTACATTCCTTGTTTCAGTTCTTAGTATTACCAAAAGAGCTACTTTTAAAATCTAAAACTATATTCCAATCTTGGAACTGTTATATTTTCTTTGCATTTCCTGTTTGTGTTGTTAGGGATATCAAATTGGTGGCTGTCCCCATGCCAAGAATTTAATTTCTTTAAGTTAGTATCAGCATTTATGTAACTAATTATGAACTGTGGTGGCTAAAATTGTAATGATAACTGTAATTTACTGTCTTTTATTTTGTTTGCTGTGTGAGAGAAGCAGATGTCCAGTTATTTATATTGGCACATCGCAGTATATTTTAAAACATTTTTTCTATTAATTTTGGATTCTGCATTTTGTATATGTCTGGAAAATCTTTTATCTATTATTACCTTGCAATCTGTAGATAATTAAAAATTACTTTAAAAAGCAATTTTAGAACTGTTATTTTGTTAAATACTTTATCCTTATACCTTCTAAGAAAGAAACTGAGGCAGAATAGCCTCCCCTCCCCATATCCTTTTGCAAAAATAGTGATTTAATAATCTTCCTCTTGTTCCTTCTTTAACCTGGCATTCTGACACAAATTTTCCTTATATTTATTCTGGTGTAGTTATGAAGGCTAAAGAATTAGTGGAATTTGCTCTTCCTTTTTTGTAGGTATTTGATCTGCAGGTCCTGTGTGCCAGGCAATAGATGGTTTGGGCCTGTCTTCTAAGAAATTAGTATGCAGTTTTAGATTTTTGATTTTTTTAATACCACTTATGACCCAATGGCAGTAGTGGAAAAGGTGGATTTTACATTCATCTGATTAATTGCACAAGATTACCTGGATGAGGAGCTCAGCTGGCAGAGTGTCAGACTCTTAACCTGAGAGTCAAGAGTTCAAGTCCCTGTGCAGGTAACAAGGCTTGTCAGAGTTGGACTAGTGGTTGGACTTCCAGATCTGAAACATACCTTTCAACTTAGGTCACTATTGAAACTTCAGCTTCCAAGCTGTGACATCCAATTCCTGTCTTCAAAGTTCTGGTTTCAGGCTGAACAAATGGGAGCCAGAAAGTCCCAAATCTGAGAAATTAGAGCTTTGTCTTGGTTGCTACACGATGTTAGAATTGCTTTCAGGAAAACATTCAAATTTAGTTTATAATTTTAGTTGCCCATTTGTGCAACCTATAGTAACAAGTTTGTGTTTAACATTTGAAAAGAGAATTTGAGTTATCATGCATTACACAATAAGCACTGAAATGCAGATTGATTGTCAAATGATTCACAGTTCAAACCAGGATTTTGTACACTTTCTTCTGCTGCATCCTGGGTGTCACACACTGCTGATGTGAGGGGAAAAGTTCAGCCAAGTAGAAGAGCTTGCAACTAAGCCAAGACATAGTGCGGTAACTCAGAAATTATAAGGGTAGCAGCAGTTAATAAATTGACTTATCAAAAAAAACCCCCACATGAATTATAGAATGGTTTGGGTTGGAAGGGACCTTAAAGATCATCTAGTTCCAACCCCCCTGCCATACAAACAATAGCCTCACTGATACAGGCAGCTCTCAACAGGGGGTACCACCATGTTTTAGAGGGAGATAAATCCCACCTGCCCACAGAGGGCTTTAGGAAAAAAGAACATGCCTGATATAAATAAAATCCTTTTAAAATGAGATGGCTTCAAGTCTACCTAGTAGTTGTGAACTCTTCTTTTGCAGGTGGTTTTTTGAAGTACTAGGATATCCCAAATCCTCAAAGGCCAACATCCTCAATGGCGTGCTGATGACAGTTGTGTTCTTCGTGGTGAGGATTGCTGTCATGCCTGTGTATTACACCTATGTCATTTCTTCATTTGGAACAGAAGCTTTCCAGAGATTGGGATTTGCAGCTCAGAGTGCCTGGATTATCTCAAGTGTTGTCTTGGATGTAATGAACGTGATGTGGATGGTCAAAATTGCAAAAGGATGTTACAAAGTCATTTGTCTCATTGGACAGGAGGAGGCCAAAACTCAGAGAAATGGAAAATCTGACTAGAAAACAAATGCATTAAATGAAATTTCTGCAATTGGTTTCACTGAAACAGTGCATGTTTCCACCATGGAATGCTCCTCTTAAGGAAACAAGGAATTACCTCTCTGCTGACCTGACCTTTTCCCTGGGCCACGCTGCCTGTGCACCCTGGGCCACGCTGTGCAGATCCTGCCTGGTGAGGAATAAAAGCAGAAGCTCCCACAAACGAGTTCCACGTGTCTGTTCTAAGCAGTTACCAGCTACTGAAATTAGAATGGAGCAGACTGGTTCCTTGCTTGTTGTCCACCAGTGTGTTCAAAGTGTTTCACTCAGGTTTCTCAGATTAATGTGTTTTATAAACCCAGTGAATACTGACATCTCTCCTTTTTTACAGAAAACAGAAAAACTCCCCAAAATCCTGAGATGGTGCAATTTTCATGGCACGTTTCTATGTTCTCTTCTAGGAATAACAATCAAGATTTCATTCTTGAAAACTTTTCAATTTTTACAAGAAAAGCTAAACATTTATCTTTGATTCTATGAAGTCTTTTACTGCTTTTTTGTTCTGCCTTATATGAATGCAAACTATTTTGTAAAATTTATAAAATGATTTTATCTAAAGTGCTGTATTATAAGACTACAGAATATCTTAAAAATTGTTCAAGTTACTGGTTTTTGATAGGAAGGGTTCACTTGCTGTGTTAGATTATATGCAATAGAGTATCTTCAGAATTGCCCATGGTTTTTTTAATTTATCAGTATCGGAAATGATGTGTGGAATCAGCAAAATTCTTCCTGGAGTGCTTTTTCCTTTGCTGCTGCTATCTTTGAGAAGTGCTGCAACTCTCTCAGAAGATTTTTTTAACTATTGCCTATTTATCTGGTTGCAAAGTTTAATTGTAAAGAGATCCTGTGTATTTGACACATAATAATTTTGAGTGGTATTTTCTTCTTTTATCCCAGAAATGACCCACATTATATGAAGCATTGAGGTTTTTTGTCACATTTGCCTTGTTGATCACCTCAAAAATCCGAGATGTTGATTTAAAAACATTCTTCAGTTAACTGTGCCAAACTTGTGTGAAGCTGCAATTCTGTAGAACGACAGTTCATTTCTCTAGGCTCAACATTTTATTTTTTAAATTTAAAACACAGTATTTGTCATTGGATACTGTCTTCCTTCAGCAAATTTGAAAGCTTTGAAGGGCACCAGTGAGGGGATCTAGGAGTAGTCTAGAATCTAATTTATAATACAATTTGAAGAAATTTCTAGTTTTCTTCTAAATTATTTTCAGATCTGTATTTGTGTGTAGTTTGATTTGTTTTGCTTACTTTATTGTGAATTGAGACTGATAAATTTCTGTTTTTTTCCCTTGAGGTGTGCATGTGGAGTTGGGTTTTTTTGTTATGGTGGTGGTGTATTTTTTAACATTGTTTTTTGTTACACCTTCTGGCAAGATTTGCTAGGAGGTTCCATTTTCACTCAGTACTTCAGTGCAGATCTCCATTATTGTGGCAGACTGTTTAAGCAACTTGTTACTAAACAAATTGCCCTGTGCAGGATAATCAAGTTTTCTTCTTGTCCCATTCCCTCTGACAAAGCTGTGTGATGAGAACTCTCCCCTTTTTTTTCCTAAAACTATTTCCCAATCCTGCCTTGTTAAGGGATATATCAAGGTTTGCTAATACTCCTATTAAGACTTTTCAAGCCTGCAGACAAGAGGTCTGTTTATGCCTTGGAAAATTTGCAATTAATCTGTTCAGCTGGATGATGTGGGTGAGCATAAGACCTTATTTGGTATCAGCATATCCATGTCTTGGAGAGCTGGTCCTGTGACCTGCTTTCCTCAAAGAAACAAAGTCCCCTTTATAGGGACTTGCAGAACCTGGTATCTTTTAAAATAGTGATTTCATTGTATCTAGTGCAAAATTTCAGCTAAGTACAAAGGCTCTATGTCTCTATCACCTCCATGATAGAAGGGTGTACTTGCAATCCTTGTGCTTTATTCAGTCATTGGATCAGGGGATAATTTTGTAATACCTTATTCCTTTCCAAAATACATTTTTAAAAGAGTAAACTCAAACATTTTGGAGAACATGTTTGAAAGTACAAGCCTGCTTTTGTTATTTGGTTTAGGATGAAAAAAATTAATATGGAAGAGGATTTGGACTTAATGACTCTCAAGGCCATAACTCACAACAACTTTTTGAAATTCATCCCTATTTAGTATAAATATTTACTATTACAGTATTTGAATTTTTTGTTTTCAATGGACAGCATTGATTAAAATGATCCATCTCCCTCACTTCTAGATAGACTTGTCTGATAGGGGAAAAAAGAAAAGTTAAGCTATAAAAAAATTATTTTAAAATTGGATTGAAGGGCAAAAAATCCACACCACCCAAGCCCGTGTGTAGTACTCTTTGGGCGTCAGACCAGAACGGAAAGGCAGTGAGATAGTTATTTTAAAACATGTCATATTTTGAGTTACAGATTTAAATTTTCTAATGTAATTTTAAAATGTATTGTAGCTATGTCCTGATGTATCTAAAATGTGTCAGAAAACAACTTTCCAATGAAAAAAAAAATTAACACTTTGTATTCAGTGAGGACAGACCACAAAGCTGCAATGAACATTAAGATAAGACACTCTTTACCTACCATTAAAAGTTTATAATACAGCAAATTAGATGGCTCAGCACCCATTTTCCAGTTGCAATTTATTAATTTAAAAGCTGAGATGAAATGTTGATGAAATTTAATATTGCAAGCTTGTGTCTTATTTCTCTTTTTGTGTAAAACAGCAAATGCATGATCAGTAGCACCATAATAAATGCTAGCTTTGGAATGTAATATTATCTTATTAATGGCTTACAACTTCTGTTTTTAACAGATGCATTGTCTAGTGTCAAAGCAGAATCTCAGTATGTCACTAGGTATCTCTGCCATGGACATATCAAATAGAAGGACTTAACCTTGTAAAAACACTCAGATTTCTTGGTTTTCTTTTACATTCTTTAGTACTAAGTAACATAAACCTAGTGCAATGATCACGGAAGAGTCTCTGCGTAGGAAGTTTCCTTTTCTTTCTGGCTTTTCCATCAGAAGTTGAGTAAATACTGCAGGGGAATGGGGGGTCAAAATTTGGTTTTAAAATTGGTTTGTGGATATAGCACTCACAGAGGGGTAACGGACTTCCTGGGTGAGGGTTCCAGTGGATGCCAATGGAATCAAAGGCCTTACACCGCAGAGATGTGTTATGCATTGTCTGTGTACGTTCTTCAGGGGTAAGAATTCCATCTCTGAAGCCTACTCTACCTCTATAAATACTTGCTATCTGGGGTGAGGTTACTAATTATCTAATCATAGAATGGTTTGGGTTGGAACGGACCCTAAAGATCACCTAGTTCCAGCCCCCCTGCCATGGGCAGGGACACCTCCACTAGACCAGGTTGCTCAATGCCTCATCCAGCCTAGCCCTAAACATCTCCAGGGATTGAGGGGGCATCCACAGCCTCTCTGGGCAACCTGTTCCAGACTCTCACCACCCTCACTGGAAAGAAGTTCTTTCTTCTCTCCAGCCTAAATCTCCCCTCTTCCACTTTGCATCCATTCCTCCTAGTCCTGCCATCTTGGACTCAATTCAAAAGTCCCACCCCAGCGTTTCTGTTGCCCCCTACAGGTATTGAGAAGCTACTATGGGGTTTTCCCCTAAGCCTTCTGCTTCAAAAATAGAATAATGTAAAATCCCCTATGAACAGGTTAACAAGGGGAGTTGAATTTATGTATAATACTCTTAACAGTTCCAAATTTTGTATTAAAATTTCTTTTAAAATGAAGTTAATTACAGTCTCTGGAGGAAATTGCCTTCTGTCTTTACTTAGAAAATTATGGGAGAGGATTACTCTCATTGCAGAACTAAAGTTAACTAAGAGTAAAAGCTTGCACAATGAGCATATGCATTCAGACATGTCTGAAGAGGAGAGGTGGAGAAGACTTTAAGGATCCAGATGTCTTTCTACTGCTGTGGCTGGGCCAACACCAGACTGATCCATACCAGAAAGCTTTAGGCATTTTGGTATCTATGTTCACAGTGTAAAATGAAAACTTACTTTTTGAGATTTTTCAGTCTATATAAAATGAATTGTCCGTTGTTAATTGCTGTAGGAAGAGAACTTCTTCTAATGGACTTGTGTGTGTTTCAACATTTGCCCATGCAAGCTTTCCATAAGAGATAATTTAATAAATAAGTTGGTAAAATGGTTTAGTGATGGTTCTGCTGAGCCATTGGGAGGAAAATAAAGGGCTGCTTGACAATTACTTCATCTTAGGATCTGGTGCAGTGTTGGCTGCGGGTAAAAGCCATCAATGAAGCAAATTGAACAGACTAGAATTTTCAGATAGAAAAATATGAGTTTAGTACACTTTGTAAAGTACAGGCAGCTCTCTTCCATAGTTTAATAGCCTACAGTATAACATTATTGTTTGACAGCAAGGACCTTCACAAGGAATGATTTGTCCTGGTGTAGTTTCTCTGTCTGGAACACATCTGACTGCTGGAAAATGAACTTCATTGCTGAGATCCTGACAGCAGCCAAGTGGAAAGAGTGATCGGTATTTATGAACGTTAACATTCTTCCATACCCAGGTAAAATCTCTTTGTTGGAGAGGTGAAGGTCCTGGTATTTTCTGAAAGCAACTTCAAAGTTCTTTTCATGGTAGAGAAGATGAAAGATGTGCTGCCTGAGATGTTTAGAGATTTGGGATTAAGCATCAAATTGTACTTTTATGTAGTAACACTTGGATAAAGTTTCTTATCTATTACAAATCTCTACTAGCTACCTCCCTTTATGTTTTTCTCTATTTATAATAACCAAGCACTTTATATCTCAAGAATGGAAGGTAACTATGAGAATAAATTGTATTGTTTGGTATAAGAAATATTTTGGCAAAATTTCTTCTTTGATTCATTGTGTAATGTCCTGCACCAAGAAGGCATCTGATTATCATGATGTACATAAACTTTGAACCTAGTAGTAATGTAAAGGGAATGTCTTAAGAGACTGAATTATGAAGAGTTCAGCATGGCTTAGTATCAACCACATAATGAGTCAGAGTGCTATTTATAACTCCCTACTTACTGAAATTGAAAATATAAAAGCAAATAAAACATTTTCTAATGTATCTTTATTTTTAATCTATGTGTGGGATGTCAAACACTGTACTTGTCTTGTGAACAGGACATGCTTTTATGAGCCTATAAATATTTAAGTATATGAGAATCTGCACCCACGTAGAACATTTTGCATGTAAATTGTCTTCTAAGTTTTGAAATTGTGTTATTTAAAAAAAAATAAATTTCTATGATGGAAAAGCAATGTGTAAATATTACTACTAAGCTGTGCCACAGAGTGTAACATTTTGAGCGTAATGTGGGTTATTTGGAGTTTGTTTGTTTGCTCTAACACTGTTTCAGGTTCACCAGAGGAATCCATCGTATCACTGGGGGAAAAGAGAAAAAGGGCTGATCATGAGCTCAGCTATATCATTTGCACATTTAATATGCACACATCCAAATAGCCTGGATTTGCTTCTAGCACGCATACACCAAACTCTTTAATATCAACAGATATATATGTAGAATAATTTAACACACAAGCACAGCTAATCTGATGTGAAACTGAATTATAAAAACAGTTGGGAACAATGAGTTACAAGTTAGGCATGAGTAATAAAGCCTGTAATTCAAAGAAGTTTATATAATCTTCTGTCTAGGAAGAAATTCCATAAATATATCTAATTTATGTGCAGAGCAAGGATGAAAACTGTAAATTTTGCTGGAATGGTTTCTGGTAAATCATGACAATCTGGTTTGCAGTAAATAGTAATACAGTCACAAAATGTTGGGGCTGCTATGAAATTCAAATAGCAGTGTGGTCTGATTGCAGAAGTGATCTTTATTGTGGGACAAGAACTTAAAAATGCAAGGTAGCAATTCTGCAGATTGATGATAAAAGTAATCAGTCACAGTAAGGCAAATTATTAAGTACTACAGGTTTAAATTCACTTTTTGTTATTAATTCTTTTTCTGAATTACTTGTTTGCATTTCAGCGATATTGTGAAGTGTTTCTATATATTGTTTGAATAGTTGAGGAGCTTGCAAAAAATTATATTGGCTGATTATTTTGTTTCCCCTTTGGCATATGCAATAATGTCAATAAGCAATAAATTGCATGTCGTCTGCAAGTTGTTGGTACTTCAGAATAAAGGAAAGGAACAAACTTTCTTATTTGGTGACTTTTTCATTCTTAATAGGGTGATAGCTTATGTTGCCATAATGAATGTATCATGAAAGGACAGTTTTCTTTGGATTCCATTTAAAAACAGCTGGTTGATATGGTAGTTCCAAACCCCTGCCATGGGCAGGGACACCTCCCACTAGACCAGATTGCTCAATTCCTCATCCACCCTGGCCTTAAACACCTCCAGGGAGGGGGCGGCCAGGGAGGGGGCATCCTCTCTGGGCAACCTGTTCCAGTGTCTCACCACCCTCACAGGAAAGAACTTCTATCTTCTCTTCAGCTTAAATCTCCCCTTTTCTGATCTACATCTGTTATTCCTAGTCCCGCCGTCCTGGACCAAGCCTTTCTGTAGCCCCCCCCTCCTTCAGGTATTGAGAAACTACTGAGCGTTCTCTTTTCCAGGCTGAACAAGCCCAACTCCTTCAGCCTGTCCTCAGAAGGGAGGTGCTCCATCCCTCTCATCATCTTCGTGGCCCTCATCTGGACCCGCTCAAACATCTCAATGTCCCCAAACCACCCGTGGACTTCACAACCTAGCATATGAAATCTGAGCCACACTATTAAAGGATAAAATTCTATGTAGGGCATCTCTGGGACAAGGATGCAACTACAAATTTTGTTGTGTATTAAGGAAAAATATTTCTGTTGGGTGGTATACTTATATTGGAGGGCATTATAATGCAGATGTTTCAGGAGGGAAGTGCTCTTCTTGTCAAAATATTGTAAATGTTACACCCTGCACAGTCCATTACTGCACCCTGAGATGGTGTTCTGGGTTATGCCCAAAACATCCCTCTGAATGACAGATGCCTCCCTCCCCCCCTAAAAAAAGAGAGGAGCATAAGGAATAATGAGATTTAGATGTTCAGAAATACTCTTAACTACTTTAATGGATCATAAAATAGTAAATAAAATTAAAATTAAAATGATAGAAAATGTATACAATATATACAAAACCCTATTAAGCTCCCAGGATGAGGATCACGACCCCAGCAGACACAGGGAAGGTCCCAGACTGGGGTCAGTGATGGTCAGGAGCTGGATGTCAGATCTGGAGTCAGGAAAGCTTGGACTGGGATCAAAGGCAGATGGACAGACAGAGTTTTTCCCAAATGTTGGCCATTGAAGAAAGCACTGAACCTTTGATCCCTCAGCTTTTATACTGAGCATGGGGCTTATGGGATGGAACATTCCTGTTGGTCAGTTTTGGGTCACCTGCCCTGTCCCCTCCTCCCTGCAGGTGGGACCCCACTACTTTCTGCTTCCAACCCCTGAGAGGGCAAATGATAAATATTCTGACCTTGATCCCCACAGTGATAAATGAAAATAAGAGCCTCTTGCATCCCATTCCTTGGTATAATCAGGTCTTATCAGTCTGAGAATGAACAGTTTCTGAGCAAGGGGCTGTTCATTTCAGAGTTCAGTCAAGACAAACTAGAAAATTTGCTCTATTTCACCTAAAACCAGGAGAGATGGGCAGTTAGGTCTCTTAATGTGGCACTTGCTCCATTCAGTGTGTGCAGTGGAACTCTGCCTGGCAAGTGTGAATTGTGTGATAAAACTCATAGCTTTCTCTGAGCATCCCTGGAGGAAGCTGCTGCTGCTCTGTATTTCAGCCATTGCCTTCCAAGCACAGAAACTGCTTGTGTTTCTTTAGGTTGTCTTTTGTGTTACACAATGGTTATTGTAGTAGAGAACACAAAGTATTCCAGTGTTGTTTTACTTTTTTCATTTCATTTTTTAAGGCGTATTTAGCCCCATTTATCAATGATATTTGTAGGGTGCTAATTTGATGTGGTTAGTGTAGCAATCTACCCATTAATTAGTCAGACTGGAAGTGACTCAGCCTGGGAATGTCTGGACACATTATTTGGGGTGATATGCTATATAGGTCAGATTTCAAACTGCTTGAAGATGGACAATGGGGGCTTGATGGGAGGCTTCCGCATTGGCACTGGGCAGCTTTTAGCACTGAATGGTGGAAAGGAAGGACTAAGCAGGGCTGGGAACAAGGGATGCCTTTCACTGAGCTGTTCTTGGCCTGACAAATTCAAAAAATCCCACTTGAAGTGCGAGAAACATACCTCGCCTTAAAATGCAAGCTGCAGAAAGTGTTTTGTAGATGTCCTGTTCTGGTGCAAAGTTGGTCTTCACTTTCTCCCAGATTTCATTTTTAATTTGTGTTCTTGCTGAAAACTTTGTTTCTATACTTTTATTACTGTGATTATTCTGTACTAGGGTGATTTTATTTTTGTATTTTCTTCTTCACTGTGGACATAATTTAGTTAGTGGTCTGCTGTTGCATTTTCATATTTTACTTGGGTCTTCTGGAGTGCACAGTGTGATGTACCTAAGGGTAGACTGTGTGTTCCTTTGGGATTGTCACCTTGGTGTCCTTTGTGATACTTTACATTGAGGACAAAGCACTGATGACTTGGATTGTCTTACAAAGGATGAAAATTGTTATCTGCACAACGACTAAGCAGCAGTGCAGTTGGTGCTTCTGGTGGAGTGTGATGGTGGAAAGTGGAGAGGCAGCATGTGGCATACTTTGGAAAGAGGGTGAAGAACCAATTTTCCCTTTGAGAACACCAGGGAGAAAAAAATGTGTTTTGCCTTGGAGCCATTCTGCCTCTGACTGTAGAATATCTGGAAGGAGAGATGGGCTGGGAGGGGGCTTTTCTGATTGAACTGTGCTGTCGGGTGCAGCCAGGGAGGGCTGAAAGAGTTCTTCAGCTTTGGTCATACTGGAATGTGAACATGGGCCCAGGCCTTTCAGCACAGCCAGGAGCACCTCCAGCTCAGGCAGGTAAGGTGGCCATCACCGTGTGCTCTGTGGCACACACCACAGGTGGCTCCAGGTTCTCAGTACCCTGTGCGAACATAATTAAGTCCAACAGGGACAAGGGCAGGGGCTGCACTTGGGCCAGGCTCATCTTTGTTACCAACACAGACTAGGAGGGGCTGTAACAGACAGCAGCTCTGTGAAAAAGGATTTCAGAGTACTCTGGGTGAAAAGCTTGACATGAGCCCACATTGTGAGCTCACAGCCCAGAAGCCAACCCTGTCTTGGGCAGCATCAGCAGAGCCATGGGCAGCAGGTGGAGAGGGGGGATTGTGCCCCTTTGCTCTGCTCTGGTGAGACCCCACCTGGAGGAGAGCCACCTCTGCTGTGAGGACAGGCTGACAGAGCTGGGGCTGTTGAGGCTGGAGAAGCTGCACCTGGAGAGACCTCACAGCAGCCTCCCAGTGCCTGAAAGGGGCTCCAGGAAAGCTGGGGAGGGCTGTTTGCCAGGGCGGAGAGGCACAGGACAAGGGGCAGTGGCTGGAAACCAGAGCAGGGCAGGGTTAGGTGAGACATGAGGAAGAAGTTCGTCCCTTTGAGGGAAGTGAGACACTGGGCCAGGTTGTCCAGAGAGGAAGAGGAGGCCCCATCAATGCCTGGAGACATTGAAGGCCAGGCTTGCTGAGGCTCTGAACAACACGATCTAGTGCAGGATGCCCCTGTCATTGCAGGGTGGCCTTGGAAGGGCCCTTCTAACCCTGTGATTTTCTAACTTGCATTTTGGTTTCGTGGTGGGGCGTAGGTCAGGCTTAGACAGCTGTAGGAGGAACCCCCTTCAGCCCCGCTCGAGGGATCTTGCTGGTGTGGGCAATACCCGGCCCGGGGAGGAGCCGTTTCCTCAGCCTCCGGCCCGGCCCCGCTGGCGGGAGGCGCAGTGCGCAGGCGCGGCGCCGCCGCTTTGTCGTGGAGCGGGCCTGCACGCGGAGGTGTTCGTGGGGCCGCGGGTCGGGCTGAGGTGAGGTGGCGGTGGTCGGAGGCAGGACGCGATTGCAGGGGGAAGACACAGGGCGGCGGGAGTCGGGCCCTGCCGGCTGAGTACCGTGACCCTGCCGGCTGGCCGCCGGGGCGGGCCTGACCTTGTCGGCGGCTGCCGTCGGTCACGGCGTGTGTAGCGGTGCGACGGTACGTGCGGCCCTTTACGGCCCGCTGCTGGGCCGCGGCGGGTTTGCGGGTGCTGGCGGTGTCTCCCCCAGCCTCTCCCTGGCGGCGGTAGGCGGGAGGATGGGACGGTGTGGGTGTCACTGCCGGGAGCGTGGGTGCCCCGGTGTGATTGTCGCTGCAGGGAGCCCCCGCAGCAGCTCGTCCCCTGGCAGGTGCTGCGGCCATAAACTCTTGTTGAGCTTTATTAGTGTTCATCATTTAAACCCGTGTCTTGTTTAACTTTTTAATCTGTGACACAGCAAAATAGCAGGGCTGGACTTCTGTGTACTTGTATTCTATGGATATTTGTCTATTTTTTTCTTCAGAAACTTGATCTACAAAGTTGCAGTGCACAGCAGCCATGGGTCTGTCCTCGTCCACCCCGGCTGCTGCAGCTCAGGTGCCAAACTCACTGAAGCAGGATTCCGTGCATCAGGAAAAAATCAGTGGTAATTATTCTTGAAACTTAAATGAAATGAATGATTTATGTGGAAAAGAGGCTGGTGAATAATTGAGGTGAAAAAAAATCCTACAAACAGAAACTGGAATTTTTTCTTTAGCAAAAATAGTTCTCAAGTAAGTTTTCACGAGCAGGAGACAGATGTTCTCCAGAAGAGCCTGCAAGATGGTTTGTCCATAGACAGCAGAGGTGTCCACCACAGAACCTGTGGGTTGCCAGGTTCCCCAGCCTCCTGTGGATTGGTGCTATTCACAGAAAATGTTCGGAATGGTAACTGGGAGGTAGTGGTTTCTAGAGAATACTCATCAGGGAAAAGGCAGCAGAGGGTTGGAATGAGGTAAACGTTTGGAGGTTCAGGACATCACCTGTTCTGTTGACACAGTGGATCTTGGATTAACAGTGCTGTGGAAATCTTGGCTACAGACAGCTTGGTATAGGGGTGGGGAATGAGTATTCAAGGAATGCATAGGAATTTTCAGTCTTGATGTGGTGCTGAGTCCTAAAGTAGGCAGGACAGAGAATAGTTAAAATTATTGCAAAGTTCACAAGGAAAAGTTTGTATGTATATGAGCTGTTCCTGCCATTTCATCATTTTCTAGCAAAACACACGCTATATTTTTTCTTGGTTTTTAGGTTGTCCAATGCATAGGAAGACTCCTGATCACAGAGCTGAGGACACAAATGATGTTCCTGCACATCAGGAAAGAGCATATGAATTTGTAGCATGTCCAGTAACATCTGTGAAAGATGACATAGATCCCAGCAATATGGTAATTTTCACTCCATTCAGATGTTTTCTTCAGTCTTTTCCCTGGAAATAACTATTCCCAAAATGTAATAGCAATACTAAGGTGGAAAAGTAAAGTTATTTAAAAAATAACTTTAACAACTGCTTTATCTAATTTTTGTTGGAAAATATTTTTATAAAACAATACTGCATCTTATTTATCATTCTTGTGTCATTTTGGTGGAAGATGATTTTTCACTTTGGTCATCTTTCGCTGTCTGTTTCTATTTGCTACATGTATGGTTGTTATGATACACTAGTGATTTCTAGTGTATGACAGTGGTGTGTCTTAAGTTCTGATTCATATCTCCCAAGATTTCCTCTTATTTACAAGAAGAGCTGGAGTTTCAAAAGGTGAAGTTTAGGTAAAAGGGATGTTAGTTTTCAGGTTAAAAACCATGCAAAGAGTTTTACTGCAAAAGAGAGTTAATTTTAATGGTCTTCTGTAAAGGCTGAACTTCTTGATCTTTGGAGCAGCTGATAGTTAGGGTTTGATCTTTCTTGAACACTAACATAAATACAATACCTGCTATAATATGTTGTTGATCTACTTTTTTTCTAGATGCCTCCACCTAATCAGCAGCCATCCCCTGGTCAACCATTTCCATTGTCGACTGTTAGAGAAGAATCTTCCATTCCCAGGGCGCATTCGGACAAGAAATGGGTCTACCCTTCAGAGCAGATGTTTTGGAATGCCATGCTCAGAAAAGGGTAAACTGATTCAATCTGTGTCTGAAATTCATGAAGTAGTATCATAAGTTAGAATCCATCGGCATTACCTAAGAGTTTGTGGACACTGAGCTATAAGTAATCACACACAGCATCACAGAATGTCAGGATTGGTAGGAACCTCGAGATAATCTAGTCACATCCCCCTGACAGAACAGGCAATACTTTCACCTGATAATATTTATACTTAAGAAATAACACTGTTTGGTAAAGAAGAAAAATCACAATAGATTATTTTTATATTCAGCTTTTTGTTCAGATTTATTTTAAATATCTTTTTATAGTGGTAATGTTTAAGTCATTGTCTCTCAATGCTTGAGCAGTTCTCTTCCTCTGCATTAGAAACATTCTGCTTGTTAACAGATGTATCAAGAACTTGTGGGATTACAGCGCAACTGTAGTTGTGTTCAAGCTATGTTAAATCCCACATGAATTGTTACTAATGGTAGCGATAACTTTTAATTAACTAGCTCTTTAAAAAAATGAAATTTTTAAAAACAGTTTATTTTCGAGACTGAAGCAGTTCCAAAGCCCATGTCTCTAGGGATCAGCGAGATGGTGGGGGATCTCGTGCAACTGCCAATAGCTTGGAAAATTTTTTTAAAAATCAGTGCTTGGGCACAGGATCTCTGTGTGATTAGGAGCTTTCAGACTCGCCCTTTTGAGGCTGTAAACTGACAAGGAAAGCTCTGTGACTGAGAATATCTAACTTGACTTTGCAAAATTGCCAAAAGTAGATACTTTCAGGCTTTACAAAAGTTCAGTGTATACAAGGTCTAACTGAATGATAAATACCTCTTGTGGCCTCAAAATCCTTCTGTGCTGGTCTTTCCTCAGTCTTTTGTTATTATTTGTTTGTCACTCTTAAATGGTTCAATTTTTAAGGCAGTTACTATTAAAAGATCAGTAATTCTTGATTCTGTGTATTAGTATTGTTTTTAAGACAATGTGTCATAAGCAGTCTATGTTGAACACAAATTTTAATCCTGTGAACACTGGAGTGTGTTGAGTGTGATGCCAGTTAGAATAATGCGTGTGGGTGATAGTGCAGGACCAGACAGATGAATGCAAATGTATGCAGAATGTATGGACCATGGGAGTTGTATTTAACTCACTAGAATTTGTGGATGTCAATGATGATAACTTCTGTAATTACAAGTTTATGCAGATAATGAAGTGGTTCTTGAGGTTCTCAAGCAGCTGAGACAGAAGTTTCCATCCTCACTTTGTGACTTTGCATAAAACCTTCAGGCTCTTGATTCAGAAGCCTATCAGGAAAACTGAGGAAAGTGGAGTAGTTACGCTGTAGAACTTACAAACTGTTCTGAAATTCTTCTTCTAGGTGGAGGTGGAAAGATGATGATATAACAAGTGAGGACATGAGCAACATCATTAAGATTCACAATCAAAATAACGAGCAAGCCTGGAAGGAGATTTTGAAGTGGGAAGCTCTTCATGCTGGGTATGTACATAGGCAATGAAAAGCAAATCCTTTCGGTTAGCCCCTGCTTTGGTAAGTCTTAAAAATTATCAAGTATCTTTAGTTCTTGCAGAAATATTCTGGTGCTTGTATGTCCAAAAGTTAGGGTCTTGTAGGAGCCTGCATTTTCATATAGAGGAATTCTATCTGGAAGGGCTGAACTAGAACAGAATAATTGCTATGTTGATGAAACTGAATGTTTTGGTGGTGTGTGCTTAATGTGAATTTGGAGAAAGTGACTTCTTTATTGTATCTATTTATGAATTATTTAATTTAAATGTTTGTGTTGTGAAAAGATAGGAGATCTAAACTCAGACTGGAAGTGACTGGAGTAAAACTGTTGCTTTCTAGGTCAGTGTAGACCTTGTTCCTAGAACACACAAACTGGTTAAACCTTCTGTATGTAGAAGTTCTTCTCTGAAATTCCATGACTTTTGTTACACAATAGTTTGGACTACAGTTTTTGTCCTTTCATCCATTCAATATGTGGATTAGATGTACTAAGAATTATGCTGTTACAAGTTAGAACAATGGTGGAGTGTATCAAAGATACTTTATCGTACCAGTAGTAAGTGGTATCAGAAACTGGGAATTTTCAAGCCTTCAAAATCGCTCTTATTATTTTTTTGCTCTTATCTTTCTCTTACTCATTTTTTTCAGTTAATGAAACAAATTATATAACAGCTTAAAAACTTAAGATTGTTTTAAAAGGTAAAAATTACCATTTAAAAATTCTTTGCACAGGGAATGTCCATGTGGCCCTTCACTGATGCGTTTTGGAGGCAAAGCCAAGGAGTATTCACCAAGAGCCAGAATACGTTCGTGGATGGGGTATGTGTATGGGAAAGGTCTTCCTGTACAGTGGGAGGGTAGGGAGACAAGTCTGAGAACATGGTGTAGAATTAATTTTAAGTTATAATTACCAGAAGGTAGAAGCACTAGTGGGGAGTATTGTGTTCAGTTCTGGACCCCTCAACATAAGACAGACATTGAGCTGTTGGAGTGGGTCCATAGGAGGACCACGAAGATGATGAGAGGGCTGGAGCACCTCCCTTCTGAGGACAGGCTGAAGGAGTTGGGCTTGTTCAGCCTGGAGAAGAGAATGCTCAGGGGGCACCTGGTAGTAGCTTCTCAATCCCTGAAGGGGGCTACAGAAAGGTTGGACTTTTAATAGGGTCCAGGAAAGCAGGACTAGGAATAATGGATGTAAATTGGAAGAGGGGAGATTTAGGCTGGAGTGAAGAAAGAAGTTCTTTCCTGTGAGGGTGGTGAGACACTGGAAGAAGTTGCCCAGAGAGGTTGGTGATGCCCCCTCAATCCCTGGCGGTGTTTAAGGCCAGGCTGGTTTAAGGCCAGCAACCTGGTTTATTGGGAAGTGTCCCTGCCCATGGCAGGGGAGGTTGGAACTAAATGATCTTGAAAGTCCCTTCCAGCCCAAAGCATTCTGATTCTTTGACCTAATTCTGGTATCTCAATAAGTTAATAATCTTAAATAGGATTTTCACTCTTCCTGATGCATAGGATCCATTGAAATATTTATATGATGGTGTATTGTATGTCTTTCCAGATATGAACTTCCCTTTGACAGACATGATTGGATTATTGACAGATGTGGAAAAGAAGTGCGCTACGTTATTGATTACTACGATGGTGGGGCTGTAGATAAGAACTATCAGTTCACTATCCTGGACGTTCGCCCTGCCTTTGACTCTCTGTCAGCCGTTTGGGACAGAATGAAGGTAGCTTGGTGGCGGTGGACTTCGTAACTGCTCCTGTGGTGTGTAGCCAAAAAATAAACCATTTTCCTCCCACACTAAGGATAAGTCAATACTAGGACTTGAAACAGAAGTTCAGTGCAACTGTCATTATTTTCATCATCACCACTGTTCTTTGGGGGTGGGAAGGGAGGATGGGGAAATCTGGTTTTCAGCACATCGGTGCTTTATGGTGTTTTGAATTCAATAATATAGTAGCAAAAACACGTATCATAATTTTCTTAAGAGCTGAGAAATACTTTGCTGAAGCAAATACTAGTTTCTGATTCAATCTTATTTAAACAGTGAAAACTGGAATCTCAAAACAATTTTACACAGTTTACAGTGTTTGGATACTTGAGGTGGTAAATAAGTTTAGAATATTTGGACTGTTTCAAATGGGATGTTTTATTAATTGTATAAAACCATGTGTATGTTTTCACATGTACAAATACATCCTTCCTCAGAAAACTTCAGTCGATCCTACTGTGTTAAAGGAAGTGCAGTGTAGAATGGGGTATTTTAAAAAGGTATGTTAAGAAAATACAGAGCATATTTGCATGCCTTAATCTACAGTTTATCTTTGAACAGAGCAACTTAGAAGCAGGAAATGGGTCTTGGTTACTTTAAAAACATTTCTTGAAAGAGATAAAACTGATATTTAATGGCTATTTATTAAAGTATTTAAAGGTTTGTTTTCTTATGTAAGAAAACTGTATTCTTCTAGTATTCTTATGTCTTTAACATGTGTTTGAAGCAATGCATTCAGGACAGAATTAAGCCTTATTGAAAGAAACTCATGCAGCACATCATTGATATTTTTTATCTTGGCTTCATCAGGTGTAGCAGGTGTTTTGTGTGTTTTTTTTTTTTAAATAATGAATGGCACAAGAGTCATACGTGTTTCTGCACAGAGATTATAGGCAGGCATGGTACTGATGTGTAGAAAAGACTATCCAAAAGGTATCCAAGAAATAGGTTGATGTGAGAATTTTTGAAGCACAATACATATTAACACTGTGTGACTTAAAGATTTAATATTTGTGCTTAATTAGGGAAAATAACTTAGTCTTCCACTGTAATACCTTCAAATTTCCACAGCTTGGTAAATTTCACATGTTTACCCCAAAGTTTAAATTATTCTTACCTTTCCCCATGTGTTACTCTTGGGAATGGAAGGAGTAAGAGTTCCACATGGCAACTTCTCAAACGGGGGAAGTTTCATTCATGGAACTTTATCACCTTAGCTGGGAGCTAGTTCTACATTCATTTTCTGGACGTGCTTATTTTTAACTTACACTGGAAGCTCTTTTTTTTACCCTTCTTTTTTAATTTCAAGTTTCAGGGGAAAGCTCCTCACTCTTTCACTCAAGTAGCTTCCTGTTTAGGAAGAAAAATTCAGAGAAGCTTATGATACTAGAGATGTATCAGAAGCAAATATTACCCAGAAGTCCAGAATATTAAGAGAAAATCACTCTCACTCCTGTTGGCTTCCCTCATTCCTTTTTCACTTTTTAAGTGATTAATAAAAATGTGAAAATTAGTTGGTGAAGGAAATCTCTTATCTGTGTGGCTTGTATGAAGCCTGTCTGCTAATGAAAGAGCCGCTTGTTTCTGTTCCAACAATGACTGAGACTTTACTGCTTTTGGGATGGTTTAGATTATTCTGATTGGTTATGTATATGTTTGTTCATCCATAATTCTCTGTTGCTCACAACAAAATATGGAAAAGGTGCACAAATGTAGGGAATGTTCCAGAAGCTTCTAAAGATTGAGTTTGTTTCACTGCTTCCATGAGAGTGATGCTGAGTGAATTAGGGAAATTGTAATTTCTGGTAGAGCTGGTGAGAGGCATCACCTACCACTTTGTGCATTTACCATCTTCTGTTATGTTCCATTTCACATAGATTCAAAATGGTTCTTTTCTGTGCTACTGTTAATGAAATGTACTACTTTGTCATCAAACAATAAGGAGAATTAAATAAATATACTTAGCTTTGGTATTTGTTGGTCATATTTCTAGCTGTAAGAATTACAAAAATGAGCTCTTGCAGAATGGTTTGTGTTGGAAGGGACCTTCGAGATCATCTAGTTCCACCCCTCCTACCACGGGCAGGGACACCCCCCCAATAGACCGAGTTCCTGAATGCTTCATCCAGCCTGGCCTTAAACACCTCCAGGGATTGAGGGGGTATCAACAACCTCTCTGGGCAACGTGTCCCAGTGTCTTACCACCCTCCCAGGAAAGAACTTCTTCACTCCAGCCTAAATCTCCCCTCTCCCACTTTGTATTCATTACTCGCAGTCCTTCCCTCCTGGACCCTATTCAAAAGTCCTACCCTAGCCTTTCTGTAGCCCCCTTCAGGTATTGGGAAGCTACTACGAGGTGCCCCCTGAGCATTCTCTTCTCCAGGCTGAACAAGCCCAACAGCTCACTGTTCTTCTTATGTTGAGGGCTCCAGAACTGGACACAGTAACTCCAGTTGGGGTCTGCAACAAAAGTAAATGCAACTACTCTGTCAAGACTGACAGTACATGTGTTACTCTCACAACACTGAACCAAATTACTGAATAAGCCCACAGTGCATTACAATTAATTACAATTTTGAATATGTGTTCTTAATGTATTTAGTTAAATACAGAATTAAAGACTATGAAGTAAATTCAAGCGTTTGCCAATTAAACCACCACCTCTCAGCATAACAACCAAGTACAGAAATACATCCTTCCTGAGCCTGGTTTAACTTCTGAAGAGAGCAATGCAGGATTTTTTTTTGTTTGTTTTTAAATAATCCTGGAAGTATAAATTTAAAAATTTCTGCATGGAATAATATTTAAGGAAGTACAGGCAGATTTTTCTCTTCTATTTTTAGGTTATTTTATGGTGATGCTGGCACTTCACTATTTCTCAGAAGATGGGTATCAGAGTGTTGTGAATTCTAATGTAAACTTGAAAAACAATGATTGAAATTGATGAATTTTTTACCCTTTGGGAAGATGTTTTAACTGCAAAACTTGTTTAGGCTAGATTAAAGCTGACGTGTGTGTGCATAAGTAAATACATTTATATCCTACCTTTTTATGCATAGAAAGGTACAGAGTTCATGATGCTCCAAGAAGTGAAGAATTTCTTGATCAGACCCTTCAGGGAATTCTGCAGCAGTGGCAGGTTCCCAGTCACAGTCAGATCAAAACAGGTGGTCAGAACCCAGAGTCTCAAATGGGCTTACTCTTGTGCACAATGAAAAGGGAAAATGTGGGCATTGGCTCTAAAGGAGGCCTATTTTTATATTTGCTTGCGCATTTAGGTATCTGAAGTTCACCCATGTTTTGCATTACCCTGTCAAAGCTCTCCTTGACCTACTATGTTTGAGTCTTGAAGTTAAGATGAATTAGGGCAGTGTGTTCTTCAGTGATGTTATGGTGCTCAGAAATGGCCGCATCTGACTGACTGATGGAAAAGGACTCTGACCTGACAAGCAGTAGCAATTCTGTCACCCTTTATTTATTTATTTACCTCTCCATTGTTCTTCCCTCCCATACTATGAATGGTCCCAGCTTCAATCTCTTAAAAGAATTGTTCTGCCAAGACATAGATTTTCTATCCTACTCTGTGGTAGGAGAAAGAGACTTGTGTTGCTGCTGAAGAAGGTAGATGTGTCCATTTCTGGTTACTGCCATATTTTACTACAAAAGCAAAGTGTTCTGGGTTACCTTTTTTGAATTATGCTGTGAAAGAGGCATGCCTGTTTAGTGTGAAATGAGACAACAATGCTGTCTAACATTTACATAATGCAGTTGTCATCAGTACCTCACTAATGCCTTTAAGTAATTATTTAATGCTTAAAATACAAAAATATTATTTTGCCTCCAAAAGGGGTGAGAGTGGCAAAGGTTCTCTTGGTGCTCTGAAAATGACTACAAATAGTCTGTCACCTTATGGAGTTTCATTTTATTCATTCAACTCCTATTCCAAAGTGTGGAGGAAGAGTAGCTGATGTGCCAAAATTCAAAAGACTGAGGCACAGATACTGGGGTTGCTGTAGCTCAGCTGCTGAAAATGAAGAGAAATTGTAAAAAAAGGAGAACTGCCTGATTTTTAGACTTAGCAATGTTGTGAAATTTACAGAGGGTAGAAATACCCTTTTCAAAAACACCACTCCTTTACTTTTTTAAAAGAGTTCTGTCCCCAACACTTAAGAAAGTAATCCTTTGTCCCCATTTGCTTATTCTTTGAGGAAAATCCATGCAGTAAAGTACAGCAGCAGCAGATGAGTACATCCGTGTACTAATTCAATGATGTAGAAGCTTAACTAATTTTGAGGACAGGATACACAACTCCTAAGGCTCGTTGTCCTTGTCTTTAGTATCACACCTCCCCTACCCACATGTATCTTAACATGCCTTTTAAAAATGGGCAGCATCACTAGTTTCATAAAATTTCTTAGTAGGTAACTTCATGCATTTTTACTCTGTCTAAAAGCAAATGTGTTCTTTTTATCATTTTGTGTCTTACTTTGTACAAGGTAAATTGCAGGCAAAGATCTATATTCAGTGAATCAAGTAAGTATTGATTCTTCTGTCCAAATTAGTAATGATAGGAACCTATGGTCATACTAGATATGCCCTTATGTAAAAAGCATTATTTTTAGTTTGCATTAGATGGTGAATCAATTTTATGTGTATCTCCCCCAAGAAAAAATGGCTTGCCAAACTCCTAGAGAGAGAATATAAATTCTTTTATGAATGCGACAGCTGCATCTGGTTGGTCTTACTATTTGCACACCAAGTTATATAGAAAGTTGTGGGCAGAGAACTAGGCTTGACTCTAAATCAAACATGTGGCCTTGAGCATGTGTGAAATGATGCATTATTTACCAGGGAATTGCTGATTCCACTGGCAGCTGCTCACAAGACATGCCTGCATATTTGTAGCACCACTGTCTGTTCTTGTGACTGGAGTGTGAATGAATCCAATTTTCAAGGAAAGACGGAAATTTATTGGAAGTAATGGGATTGTTATTAGGACTAAACAGTTTCCTCTGCTGACATTCAGTTTGGACTCAGGCCTCTCTTATAGAAAGAGAAACCATCATATTTGTTTTCAATATTGTATGGCAAAAAAATCCCATTAAAGACTAAGAAGTGATTTCTGTTCTCAGATGTTTTGTCGTGACTACAGAAATTTCAGCTGTCCTAACATGCTGCTGCTTTTGAAGCTCCAGCTTCTGAATGTTGTGACCACCATAAGCCTCCTGTCTATAGAGATAGCTAATGCTTTAATTGATCATTAACAGACTTTCAAAATGAGTTTTCATCTGCCAAAAGATTAAGTGTCTCAGGGAATTGAGTTAGAGCAGTTTGATGCATGGAGGATAAATGCAAGTACTTTTAAGAAGCACTGGTATGCCACAAGTTCTTGAAAAACTCGCTTAAAATACTTAAAGATTTTTCTGTGATTTGTTTTTTCCTCAAATTAGACAAGGCTTGCTTTATCTGCCAATGGGAATTCATTAGCGCCTTCTCAAAAACAAGGGAGAAAAACTTCATGAAAATGTTGAATTTAACCTTGTAACAAATTGTGCAAATTATGGTGCTTTAATTTGCAACATAAATTTTTCGTTTAATTAATTTCTTTCAACTTTTAAAAGCACATGTTTTGGGCCAAAAAAAATGGAGAAAACTTTTCAACTAGCTGAGCCTGAGAATACTGAGGGAAAACATCCCAGTTACAGAGGTTGCTTCTCCTGTTTTAGTTAAACTTTTGTCTTTTAGCGTTCTTGGAGTAATTTTTACAGGTTTGCACATTGCCATTTCCATGTGAGCCATTTTTGGGGAAAACCATCACTTAAAAGCAAGTTTTGCAATGATTATAGAATCATAAAATGGTTTGGGTTGGAAGGGACCTTCAAGATCACCTAGTTCCAACATCCCTGTCATGGGCAGGGACACCTCCCAATAGACCAGGTTGCTCAGTGCCTCATCCAGCCTGGTCTTAAACACCTCCAGGGATGGAGGGGACATCACCAACCTCTCTGGGCAACCTCTTCCAGTGTCTCACCACCCTCACAGGAAAGAACTTCTTTCTTCACTCCAGCCTAAATCTCCCCTCTTCCAATTTACATCCATTATTCCTAGTCCTGCTGTCCTGGACCCTATTAAAAGTCCAACCTTTCTGTAGCCCCCTTCAGGTATTGAGAAGCTATTACGAGGTGCCCCCTGAGCATTCTCTTCTCCAGGCTGAACAAGCCCAACTTCTTCAGCCTGTCCTCAGAAGGGAGGTGCTCCAGCCCTCTCATCATCTTCGTGGACCCACTCCCACAGCTCAATATCTGTCTTATGTTGAGGGCTCCAGAACTGGACCCAATATTCCAGGTGGGGCCACTGCAATAATGTTTGGACCCTTCCAAGTGTGCCTGCTGGAGAACATGCTTCACTATAGCTGGGATGGCAGAGTGGCTGCCATGGAAATGACAGTAAAAAGATGTAGAGAGTTGTTCCAAACTGACTTTAAAAAAAAAAAAAATCTCAAATGTCTGTGTCTTTTATTCACCACTTGGGTTAGGGGAAAATGGGTCTAAAAGCCCAGTTTTATATGTAGTCACTAGTAGTTGTCAACAAAGCACCTAATTGATTGGAATCATAATTATAGGGAAAGGAAAGAAAGGAAACCACTTTTGCAAATAGTAGTGGGAAGATTAATCTCACCTGCACATGAAAGTTTGCACTCTGTATACCTTGACAAACAAAGTGAAAAATACTGGTATCATCAGCATCAATTTATGGCAGGATGTTGGAGCTGATTAGATATAGGCTGACTACAAAACCCAAGATTAAAAAATAAATCTTTTTTTTAAACTTTATTTCACATGTTTGATGGGAAAGCATCCACACAAGGAAATGAATATGGCTAATGTTATTCTATCAAACACTGCAATGTTTGAAGAAATAAGAAGAGAGAAAAGAAGATCTTAACTTCCAATTTAATAAGAATGGAATATGAAGGCCAGATAGTAACTGTAGAAGTTCATTTCAAATTTAAATATTTAGCACTTTCACTAGTCTGTGAATACAAGAAATTTTATTACATTAAGATGGAATTTAGATATTTGACATGAAGCTGGTATTTTCACAGTGTGAAAAATATCAAGCTGACATTATGCTGTCTCATTTGATGACTTCCAAATGTCAGAGTGCAGTATTATTCATAGGGACCTCAGTGTCTTGCGACAGTATCAATTTAGAAGACATTTACATCGACTTATTTAAACACGTAAAATGGAAAATGCAAAGTGGATGGGGAGAAGGGGGAAAGACTGGGGGCAAGAAAATTCTTAATAATAGAATGAGGCACTTTTAAGGCTAATTTCCAGCAAAGCCTTCTGTCAGCTGCGGGGGCAGTGCTGCCACATCTCTCCTCCCCTGGCTCTGCACCCAGCTCTACACCCTCCTGTTAGAGCCAGAGAATGTGTTAAGTTGGAAGGGACCCTCAGAGGCCACCCAGTGCCACCCCTTCAGTGACAGGGATATCCTGCACTAGATGAGATTGCTCACAGCCTCAGCAAGCCTGGTCTTGACGAATAGCGCCTCCACTACCTCTCTGGGCAACTTGGGCCAGTGTCTCACCACCGTCATGGGGAAGAACTTCTTCCTCATGTCTCACCTAACCCTGCCCTGCTCTAGTTTCCAACCACTGCCCTTGTCCTGTGGCTCCATGTCCTGGAAACAGCCCCTACCCAACTTTCCTGGGGCCCCTTCAGGCACTGGGACACCACTGTGAGGTCTCCTTGGGATCCTTCTCTTCTCCAGCCTCAACATCCCCAGCTCTCTCAGCCTGTAATCACAGCAGAGATGGCTCCACTCCTCACATAGAATAGTTTGGCTTGGAAGGGACCTTAAAGACCATGTAGTTCCAACCCCCCTGCCATAGGCAGTGACACCTCCCACTATATTAGGTTGCTCAGTGCCTCATCCAGCCTGGCCTTAAACACCTCCAGGGATTGAGGGGGCATCCATAACCTCTCTGGGCAACCTCTTCTAGTGTTTCACTACCCTACGTTGCCTACAACAAAATTTCTGAGATACCCAGGGACAAAGTGCCATTATTCAAAGCAAACAGATGTTGTATTTTTCATTAATTCACTAATTCGTTCAGATCTTTATATCCACAAAGCTGGAAACTATTTCTACCAGCAACACAATTTAACGGGAGGAGAGATTTGCATGGTCAATAAGCAGAGCTGGAGCGGAGCAAGTGTCATCATCCTGGTGGCCTCCTCTGCCCCCTCTCCAGCAGCTCCATGTCCTTGTGCTGCCCATGGCTCCACTCATGCAGCCCCAGGACAGGGTTGGCTTGTGGGCTGTGAGTGTATATGGTTCTTTCAACAGAATTTCTGGGATTAAAAGTACCATCCTGTACTTCACTGAAAAAGCAAACCACTGTCTTATTATTATAAGTGATTTTGTAATAATTGAGGATACCGAGTACTACTTGCGAGATGACTGTACCTAGGAGTTCAAGGTACCGGTAGCTGAAGAAGACCTCAGATCACGAATTGAATTCAAGCAGCAAAACTCTGTATTCTAAAACTTCATGAGCGCGTGTGGCTGGGCTTCAGCTGCCGCTCTGCACCCCGCGGCCCAGCAGGAGATTTCTTTCTGTGTGTCGCAGCCTGTCACAGCGGGCGGTTGACTGTGGCCATTTTCTTCGTCGCTGAAGGGAAGCGGCCTCTCGCCACCGTCTCCGGTGCTGCCTCGGAGGCCGCTCGTACCCCGGCGAGCACCCCAAAACCCAGCGGCAGCATCGGAGGAGAGCGGGCTGGAAAGGCCTCGCCGGCGCTGCAAAGCCCCCAGGGAAGTCCCGCTGCCGGCAGGGGGCGCCGCCGTCCCCCCGCGCCGCGTCCTCAGCCGCCGCCATGTCGGAACTGGCGCTGGAGGAGCTGTCGGCTCTCTCCGCCATCTACTGCGAGCCGGACGCCTGCGAGGTGCTGGCGGTATCAGGTGAAGGCAGCCGGGATCCTCTGCCCAGAGAACCGCCAAGGTCTCCCCGCCCTTCTCCGCCCCAGAGAGAGCCGGCACGGCGGCGCTCAGCGGCTGGCGGGGGGAGCTGGGCCCGGCGGGGCAGCGCCGTCAAAATCCCGCTCCGGCAGCGCCGGAGTTGGCAGCTGCTCGGCGCTCTCCGATCCCCGGAGGGGATGGAGCACAGCGGGCCTTAATTCCTAATTAGCGATTTCCTTAATCCTCGCTGTTTGCGGTGGAAAGGTGCAGTAGGTGTGAGGCGGCAGTGGGAAGGGGCCTGTCTGCTCTTCGGGTCAATGGGCACTTGCATCTCCCGCGTGTAACAAGATCAGTTAGCCAGTACTGTTTAGTTAGTGCCACTCTTGCCGTGGGTAAGAAACATTGGGTCATCTCTGTCTTTTTCTGCTGTAGAGCAATAATCTAGACTTTAAGATCAACCTCATCTCCATCCCTGGAAAGGTAATGGAGCAACTTACCTTTGGTGCTGTGTCTAGGCACATCAAGGATAAGTGGGTCGTTAGGGGCATGGATTCACTCAGGCGAAGTCATGCTTGACCAACCTGATAAACTTTTCTGAAGACATTACCAGGTGGATAGGTGATGGTAAAGCAGTGGATGTGGTTTATCTTGATTTCAGTAAAGGATTTGAGGGGTGACCTCATTAATATTTATAAATATGTAAAGGATGAGTGTCAGGAGGATGGAGCCAGGCTCTTCTCAGTGACCTCCAGTAATGGGGCAGTGGGTGCAAACTGGAACACAGGAGGTTCCACAGAAATACAAGAAGAAATTTTGTCAGGTTGAGGGCGAGTTAAGAGTGGCACAGGCTGCCCAGAGAGGGTGTGGGGTCTCCTTCTCTGGAGACATTCAAACCCCACCTAGACTTCTTTCTGTGTGACCTGATCTAGGTGTTACTGCTCTACCAGGGGGATGGGACTGGATGATCTCTTGAGATCCCTTTTAATCCCTGACATTCTGTGATTAAGATCTCCTGTATGTTCTCTATGTAGGTAGGAAGGAGAGAAGATTTGTAGTGTTTGCTCCCATCAGCTGCTGGATGTTTTACACTGGGTGCACAGTAACCCCACATCTGTCTCCTGAACATTTTCTGCATCAGCCTTAGTGATCGTTAATCAGAATATAATTTTGGGAGATGAATTTTATCAGTCTCTGCTGTCATCTCTGCTCTGATGCCCCTTTGGCAAGGCAGAATGTATCTCAGTAGTTCCAGCATGCAACAGCAGTTGTATGGAAGTGTCAGATGGGGTGTGTGTTTCATGTTTGTTCAGATACAGAGTGCAAGTAAATTTGCTTATTGCAATCAACAAGGCAACAATTCTCATATATATATATATAGATAAATATGTACATATGTATATAAAAAAATATGTACATGTATTCTGTATCACTACTATTTCCTAGTTTTCTGGGAGCAATTGCAGTGTGGTGCCCAGCCCTCCAGTGGTACGATGGTCAGCAGCCAACTTCCTGATGGATGCACTGAGTAAAGCTCTGGAGAATGCAGCTGAAAATGGATGCTGTGACCTGTTGTCACATTTTGTCTGTCTGTGTATTCAAGACGAAAGAACTAGGATTGATAAGGAAATACTCTTTTTACTGTGAGGGTGACTGAGCACTGGAACAGGCTGCCCAGAGAAGTTGTGGAGTCTCCATCCTTGGAGATACTTAGAAGCATTCTGGATATTGCCCTGGGCAGCCTGTTCTGCATGGCTGTGCCTGAGCAAGGAGGCTGGATAGATAACCTCCAGAGGTCCTTGCTGACCTTAGCCATTTTGTGATTCTTTGAAATAACTGTTGTTTCAGAGTGAAATTACTTTGCTCTCAAGCTACCCACTTCACTAGACAGTTACGAAGACATTCATGGAATAAAGTTTGAGGTTTTGTTTGAAAAAACTTATTGAAATAGATTTGCCCAGAACAGCAAGTGATTATTTTGAAAAGAGGACTTTGTGTGTAGACGAAGGGATGAAGATATTAGTGTCTGCATGTAGCACAATTAACTGGGATAAGCAGAAATGTTTTGTGTCTGCATGACACACTTCTTGCTCCGGTGTATGCAGGTTATTCTGTCATTTTATTGATGAAATGTTTCAGTTGAGTTTTTTTAAAAGTCAAAAAGTTCAGAAATGTTTTTTTCAGGCTTAGTTTGAAGATATAGGCTTAGTAGATGTTTATTTTGAAAAACGTGAACATACCTGAACATTGCCTACACATGTCTTTTCCTCCAAATATTTTGGATAAATACACACACATCCTTCTCTGTGCCTCATACACTGAAAAATGATTTTGTTTTTGTAAGTTGCCTGGATGAAAAAAGGCTTAGAAACCTTCCTAGAACCTGAAGTGCCATGAATACACAAGGAAAACAGGCTGCTATGTTTATATTGATGTTATGTGACCTTGCAGGACCTTCAGTCTGTCTGTGTTCATGATAGGATCATGCATATTGATTTCCATTGTTTTCTGCTGCAGTTGAAAAGATTCTTTACAACAATGTTTATTGGCATTTTTCTTACTTTGAGAATTTACTTCTGTTTTACATTGGAGCTACCAGATCCTTTAGTTTGTATACAGTTGGATTTTGCAGTGTTCATTACCTTACGTTTGCTTATCTCTTGAAACCATATAAATTATCAGTGACAAATGGTCCCCAGAAATAACTTCCGGTAAAACTGTTACATTATACTATCTTCAGTACATTAAGAGTAATTTGTGTGTAAATCCATGGGATCAAAAAGGAGGCCACCGGGAATTTGTGGTTTTGAGGAACAGAAGAAAATGCTTTTGCAGGTCTCTAGGTGTGCTGAAAACCTGGGCTTGGAGGAATTTAACAGTGGAGTGAGTGTCCAGAATTAAAACCATGTTTTAATCAAAACCAATGTGTTGATGAATTAAAAAAAAAAGTAATTGCAGCATATATTTTTTTACCTTACATACCTGTTTCCTAAGATCAGTATTGCAGATAGAAATCCATAATTTACTTGTTAATCTTGTTTCTTCTAGTTTGCTCCCTAAGCTTGCTGTAAAAATATATTTATATATTCTAAGCTTGTATGTTAGTAGGTGCCATTTTCTGAATTTAAAAATAGACTGCATGTGTTGCATAAAATGCCTTTGGGCAAGAGGGGAGGGAGGTATCTCTCTCATTGACATAGAGTGTAAGAAAAAATCTAAAGTGTGCCAGAGCTAAATACACTGATAAGCATGCAGCTAGGGGGGGAAATGAGTTAAAATATATTGAGTTTAGTCTTATTAGCACATTAAATGCCAGTAGGATGGTCAAACACAACCCTTCATTTCAGAAATAATCACCACATTGCTGTGAAGACAACTCAGACCTTGTAGCATGTGCAAACAAAGGAAATATTTCTTTAGAGCCGGTGGCTGGCTCTTTGTTCTGCCAGCCCTCTGCAGCGCTGATGCAGAAAATGGAGGCTGGAATGTTTAAATAAACTTTAGACAATGGAGCCCCAGCAATGTTTGGAACCTGTTCCTCCTTTTTGAAAAGGAAGTCAAGTCTCAAGCAGATGCAAATCAGCGCGGCCGGGCTTTCGGCAGTGGCTCTGGCGGATGTACCTTGGGATGTCAGGCTGTGCAGCTTCCTCCGGGTTAGCTCAGTGCAGGGAAAGGTGCGAGGTCGTTGCAGGCTCGAGAATGTGTTCACTACACAGGAGGCCCTTGCCCGAAGGGCAAGTTGGCCTGTCCACCCCTCAATTCCTTCTGAGTTAGTGAGAGCACTAGACAAGCTAGTGACAATCCTAGGAGGATTAACGTAAAGGTAACACATTTTTCTGTCACTGGAATTAGGCTGGTGATAGACTAGTTTACTTAAACTGATTTCTAGGCTGGCATTTAAAATATATTTGCAATATATTATAAAACAAAGTGATCAATGGGCAGGAATACACTAATACTGTTCAGCTGCTTGCCTTCAGCTGACTGTGTCTGGTGTGCCTGCCCTTTGTAAAGGGCAGCAGGGAGGAGGCAAGTGGGAAGGCTCTGTCTTTCTGCAGGGTCGTGCAATGCTGAGGTGTCTGTGGAGCTCCTCCATGGTGGCTACAAGGGTGATGGTAATCCCAGGAGGTGTTCTGTGGAATTTTCTTGTATGTGTGGTTGTGTGTGCTGAGCCTGGTGTAATGGAAGAGCAGCATTTGTTGCTGGTGCCCGTCAGCCACTTGCTGCCTTATGGACTCTCTGGAGGCTGGAGCCTCTTCAAGGCTGGTACATGTCTAAGGAATGTTCTTTAAATTAGTCTGGAACCTTTCATGGAGTCTTAGAAGACTGGAGACTGATTCTTACTGAATGGGAGTAAGGCTTAGACATACAGTGTCTGTGAGTACGCTTGTGGTAGGTTGTGGTATCATTTAATTCAGAGGATTTGCATCCACTACTCTTGGTGCTGGGTTTGATTGTATTTTTGTAGCAATGATTTGTAAATATTTGAAGACTTCTTATAATACTAGAGTTTGATTATTAGGTTTGGAGAGTTTGCTTATTTCACTTTGTGACTGCTCTGACCTACAGAGTTCTTTGTATGATCTGAGGAGGATGTTTGGAAAAAAGCCCTTGACTAAGCTCTATTAAGTGATGCTGTCTGTCCAAGCCACTTTTAGGATCCTTCATTTATTTAGTAGGGTTCAAATATTAAATCCCAGGGAGCAAAGAGGTTGGTTAGCAGCACCAGCAACACTAATCGAACATAATTCAACTGACTGTCATGTAAAGGAAGGTAAAATAAGGTAGGGGGAGAAGAAGGCAAGTCACTTCAAAAGAGCTCCTCTGAAACTCAGTTCTGCTCTAATCTGCCTTTCAAATCTGGCTTCTCCTGCCCTTGTAGAATGAATCAATCTGACATTTTAGCAATTTTCTAAAGAAATGGGGTGAGGTGTTTGGAATGCATCAAAGGGGTCAAGCAGAGAAAATCTGAAGAAGATCATCTTTTATCTGATACGCTCTTTCTTCATTGCAGAGAAGCAAAAGTAGGTTAGGTCTTTGTCCCTGCTTTTCACTTCGTAAAGCTTTGTATTGTTTTTCTGTGAAATATGTGTTAGTCCAGAAAGTATTACTGAAGAAATGACTGTACATAACTTTCATATTAATTGTCTTTGATTATGTGATTATCAGGAGGATGTGGTCTTTTGCCCTTCCTGCTTTGTACTGTGTGTATTCTTTTCACTCAGAAAATATTTCTGTTCTGAAGTAGAACAGCAAAAGGTCTTGAGTAAATATGTGGGTATATACGTGTGGGTTTATATTTTATGTGTGTGTGTTTGTGTATGTATATATGTAGTAACCAGGGTCAGATGTGCAACAGTTTTAATTAAGACAGATCAGCTGTCATAGAAAAGAGTGAAACATAGTTTCCCTGAAAATTGTAGAGAACAAAGAATCTTTTTCCTTTACAAATCCCTAGGCTGGAACTGCATTTGAGTAGTTCTTTTCAAAAATATTCAGTACCAGTCTATTTATCTTGCACTGATGTTGATGGTAGACATCCTATAGGTTTCTCTGGGAGCAAAGTTAGGGCAGTGCTAAGTTAATCTAGAATAGTCTTTATTTTTAGTTGTCCTTGCTGCTGCTGTTGAGCTGACTTATGTGTTTCCGAGAGACAGTTTTTTATTATTGACTTGTCTAGAGAGAACCAAAGGATGTGAATGCTTACTAGAGTGTGTTAATAACTTTCCTTCTGGTATGATATAGAAGTGTTTCATTTCAGCATCCCCAGCAAGTATAGCTTGAGCCACTGGTTGCAACCCTCTACCACGCAAAATCTCCTTTATTTGATATAGAATGGCAGTTATTTGAGTTGAATTGTTAAAGGAAGTGACAACATGATGTAATCATTTATATGTATTTCAACTTCAAAGTTTGTTTTTGTTCCTGTCCAGAAACGCATGGAATCACCTTTAGAATTCAAATCGGTGTGAAAGAACTACTGGATGCAGATGTACTTTTAAAGCTGTTATTTCATTTACCAGTTAATTATCCATCAACAATACCAGATATTTCTGTTAACTCAGACCAGCTTACAAGGACCCAATGTATGGATGTGAAAGATAAGCTACTTGAGCAAGCAAAGAAACATCCTTCTGAACCCATGATACACGATCTGATTCTTTGGATACAGGAGCATCTCAAGTATGTTATTAAGCCATCAGGAACAGTTTGCAATGAAAAACCCATTTTATCTAAAGCAACAAGCATGGAGGATGGTATCTGGATGCTGCTTTTGCATTTAGATCACATGAGAGCAAAGGCAAAATACATCAAAACTCTGGAAAAATGGACTTCAGATTTAAGGCTGACTGGAAGACTGATGTTCATGGGCAGGATAATATTGATTCTTCTTCAGGGTGACAGGAGCAACATTAAGGTGCAGGAACAATAAGTATTGACTGGTTCTATCGATTTAGCACTGAAACCTATGTGTCTGATATTTTTGTGTGTGTATTTTTGTAAGATTTTGGAAACGGATTGATCATTGGGAGACCAGGAAGGCCTGCAAAATTTGTCCCGTATTTAAGGAAAAGAAGTTATTTTTATGAGAAAGAAATCAGTGGTACCCATAATACTGGGGCCTGTATTGCTTTACTTCCCATTGTAATTATACCCTGACATTCCCTGTGTTTCCTGACTGTAATATGCCTAGGTTCAGGCTCCTGTATTTTCCATACATCTCAGAAAAATGAAAATTTGAGATGTGAAATTTATATCATATTTCTAGCTCATTTCTGCCTCTTTCCTTGACTTAAACTGTCTGGTGCTCCCAGAAGTCCTATGCTTTGGACTTCTTGCCTGTGTTTATGAACTCCCACTGCATTGGATGGATTTTTGTGCTTAGTAATTGGAACGTTTTGACTTTTCAGTCATATTCTGTACATCACTTAAGACTGTGCTTGACTTCAAGCTGTCATGCACTTGGGATTGGCACTTTCAAAGTTTGATTGCTGTGTTCTGAAAAAAATGTTTCCTTATAGACTTTTGTATTTTACTGTGATTCAAATCTACTAGGTGATACTTAATATTTTGTTCCCTTTTGTCATTTAGGAGTACTTGATTCTTCAGAAAACTTCTAAGGTAGATGTGGATTCAAGTGGAAAGAAATGCAAAGAGAAAATGATTAGTGTACTATGTGAGACAAAAGTACAGTCACAGCATAGAAGGTATAATTTAGTTCTGTTTTGGATATAAAAGTAGCCAAGTTGATAATTACTTTCTGACACATCTAGGCATATTCATGAGTTTCCCTTTCACAATGTAGGTTCCAGGCGTTTGAAGTCAAAGAATATTCAGCGCTGGATGAGCTGCAAAAGGAATTTGAATCTGCAGGACTTACAGCTCTTTATTCTGAGTTTGTGCCTCCTCTCTTAAAATAAAATGAAGAAACTGATCTTTCTGACCCAAACAAAGCTTGACTGCAGATGCTGATGGAAGATCGAAGGACAAATTTGGCAAACAAATAACCTTAAAGCTTCTCTGCATGAAGTGCCAAAAAGAACCATCCTCTTGCCAAACCAAGAAGGCAGTTTGTACATGTAGAATTGACAATGTTTTGACATTTTTGTATTGATAACCCTTTCCAAGGAATGTGGAGTTAATTGTGAGCATTGCATGGAAAGCAGGAGAAACTGGAGAAACATTACATTAAAATAAGTCTTCCATTTATGCTTTGTTTTGCAATTCCTGTTTTTCAATGTTTTGTTTTCTTAAAATGGCCTGCTTAGAAAGCATGATGAATTCTGCTTTGAAAGCTTACATGAAGATACTTCAATAAAAAGTAGAGCAAGCATGGATTTGAAGATATGAAGGCAGCATATACTTAATATTGCTTTGGTGTTGGTTTGCTAACTTTTCCTTCTGCATTGATTTTACTGTGAATCCTGGACTGTTGATTTAAGTAGAAAAGATCATGTCACTTGGGGCCTGAGAACTTATTAGTGATTGTTCTAAAATGTATTAGAACACCCAAGTGGAGAATTTATATTGATTAAAAAGCTAAGGTAAAGCCAATTGTAGTATTAGCTCAACAAGAGCTGGCAATATGCGCTCACAGTCCAGAAATCCAATGGTAATATGGGCTGTATCAGCAGATCAAGGGAGGTGATTCTACCTCTCTGCTCTGTTCTTGTGAGACTCCATGGGGAGTGCTACAACCACCTCTGGGGCCCCCCAACATAAGAAGGAAGTGGACATTTTGCCCCTCTACTTGGCTCTGGTGTGGCCCCACCTGGAGTATTGTGTCCAGTTCTGGACCATTCAACGTAAGGGTGACATTGAGCTGCAGGAATGGGTCCAGAGGAGAGCCA
>VZTY01023687.1:487736-544793 GCA_013400935.1 Turnix velox | reverse complement strand
GGGCCTAAACCAGGACAATGCATAAGACTTCGCTAAGATGAGAAATTAAAATCCAAAGCATTCTACTGAAGTATTGCTTTAATTTGTAGTGTGCCTGTTATGATATTGGCACTATCGATCTGACCTTTGAGGTAAAACTGCTGGACTAATACCAGGACAGCAACAGCCACATTGGCACAATGCTGTCCCTGGGCTTTGTAAACCCTTCTAAAGAGGAAGGAGAGTTAGTTCATGTACAGTGTTATGCAATTGCCATTAAATCCCAGTCAGATGCAAGCTACAACACAGCACAGCATCACACTGTACCATGTAGTCACTGTGAGCTAAAGCCATAGTAAGAAATACATGAAGCCACGGTACAAGTTTGAGCTCTAATCCATAACTGTCCATGGCAATTAACTGTTATCCCACTCTTCAACATGGTTTTGTTCAAGTTTATTAACAGACTTTTACATACAGAAGATCCCATTGGGTTGAGACACTTCCTAGCGAGTAGCAGTGGTCTGAGCCATATGGAGCCACCTCAGAGAGGAAAACAGGCTGAAGGCAGGTGTAGACACAGACACTAGATTCTGTAGAGCTGGCTCAAGAATCAACAGGCACAGCTTTACAGCTAGTTATGAAAAAATTCATCTATAGTAAGATGAAATCTAAAGCCCAAGGCAGCTTCTGCTCTCTACGCTATTACAGATTTCTCACGTAAATGTTAAAACTACTTGCTCAAGGGCATCTGCATTTCCCTATTTCACAAAGTCAATGAGGTAAACCAAAGAATGAATGCAAAGCACTGATATTACAGTAATGTCACATCAAAATACAATCTCATTAGTACTCATAAATGAGTGAAGTTGAGTGCACTCTATGCAGAGCAGCACAGTTATCATGCAACTGCACTGCATCACAGTTTCTTTGTAAATGATTCCTATATTTTGCCCAAGATCTCCTTTCTAGTACTATGAAAGTACGGATGCAATTATAAAATACCTATTTTGTAATTATCCTGCTGGATTCACTTTTTGTTTTTAAATCAAGTTAGGTATTATTGTCAAAAACTTAGCTGTGCTGATTGGAATTGGGCTAGAGCATAAGGAACTCAAACTCCATCCCAAAATTGTTCCTAGTATCAGTCAAATGAATTCACAGAATCCTTCCCACACATAAGCTTTCTTTCCCAGTAGCCTTTCAGATGCTGAAAAGGAGCCAATCAGATCCTATTAATTTTACCAGAAGCAATAGCTTGTTCCTCATATGTAATCAGGAAATTAGGACAACTGTTCTGTTCACAGTAAAAGAGTAGTCTCAAAGATGCTATTAAAGCAGCCTCTCCCCCCTATTTAAAGTCTCAGAGAGAAACCAAGTGACCAGTTCCCAAGGAAAAGCTACAACTCAAGGGGGATACTGCCGATGTATCCTTCTTCTAGGTAAGAGTCCAGCAACTTTTCAGCACAATTATGAGATTTCACAAGCAGTTCCATTAATATTGTATTATGTTTATCTTAGTGACATTCAGCACTAATTAACATAGAAACATAAAATCAGAGAGTTGCAAAGGATCTTCAAAGGTCATCCAGTCCAAGTTCCCTGCAGCGACAGGGTCATCCTGGACTAGATGAGGTTGCTCAGAGCCTCAGCAAGTCTGGTCTTGAATGACTCCAGGGATGAGTTTTCCACCACCCTTCTGGGTAACCTGCCCCAGTACATCACCACCCTCCCTCATGGTGAACTTCTTCCCAATGTCTAATCTAAGCCTGCCATGCTCCAGGTTTAGAACCATTGCCTCTTGTTCTACCACTACCTACTCTGACAAACAGTCCATCGTCAGCTTTCCTGTAGGCCCAATTTAAGCATTTGTAGGCCACTATGAGGTATTCCCAGAGCACTCTTCTCCAGGCTGAATGGCCTCAGCTTTCTCAGACTGTCCTTTTAGCAAAGGGGCTCCAGCTCATGCTCGTGAACCTCCTCTGGGCCCTCTGCAATAGGCCCACGGACTTCATGTGCTGAGAGCTGCAGAAGTGGATACAGTACTCCAGATGGATGTCTCACAAGAGCAAAGGGACAGAATCACCTCTCTTGATCTGCTGGCCATGGCTCTTCTGATGCAGCCCAAGACACAGCTGGCCTTCTGGGCTACAAGTGTACACTATTAGCTCAGCTTTCCATCCATCAATATCCCCCAAGCCCTTTTCCTCAGGGCTGCTCTCTATCACATCACCTCCCAGTCCATATTGGTATAACATGGTTATAAACTGAACTACAGTGGCACTTCAGTAGAATCACAGGTTTTTGATTCCAAATTTTGAGCACAGGGACAACATAATACATTGCCTTGTGATCCAGGGTGCCAATATTCAGTAATCAAACTTAAATCTCCATTTCAGCTAATTACTAACGTGATATCAAAGAAGGGTTAAGGCAAAAAAAGATCGCTGCTGCTATTAGCATTTTTAGGGCAGAAATTCAGTGCAAACAGAACTGTCACTCAGCATTAACACAACATTCAAAAACTAAAGCAAAAAACCAAAAGAACCAAAACAAACAGAAAAAAACAAACAACCAACAAAAAAAAACCAACAAAAAAAACCCAATTCAACACCTTTAGAAAGGGAATTTTTCTACCTGGCAAAATTTCTTTGAATCTGTAACTTAAAAGAAGGTACAAAAACCAACAACACTTTCATCAGCAACAAGAAAATAGCAAAATGCAGAAATCAACCACTATTTAAGGGCATTTAGGATTATACTATGCATGGAATTACTTTATTTTCAAAAAGCACTATTAAATGGCACTTAGTACTTTTTAAGATACAATGTTTACTCTCTATACAATTATTTTTGTGTGGTCGAGACAACTAAAAAAGCTTTCTCAAATTAAACTGACCATTTCCCATGCCCCAATTTACAGAAGAGACACATTACATCTCTTAGTTAAAGAGCACACTTGCAACATCTGCAGTTTTGCCCTTGGCAGGCATAAGGTTGTTGGCAGTTTGAGAAAAGTTATTATACTTAAGATCCAAGAACAAAGTGATATTTCAACAATGCAAGAATGGAAAACATTGCCACAGTTGCTCAGGAACATAGGCACTGACTTACACAGTAAAAAATTGAGATTTAATGATGACATCAATCAGCAGATAATAACTTCTGTTAAATAAACATAATGAGCACCTTTTGCAGCATGCAATTACTGTTTATTATCATACCTTTGTTTTACTGAAGACATGTTTTAAATTACCAACAAATTTGAAAGTCTTTACTGAATGAACACTAGATACACATTTGACTAAATCTACAACACATAGCACACCACTGCACACTCAGACAATTCTAAACCTATTCTTTGGAGACAGAAGAGCCTCTTCTGTTCTCAAACATTATCCAGCACATTAATTAACCTTAAAAATTTTCTGGCTAAAAACAGAACTACAATAGCACAGGATTAAAATAAAAGTCACTCTGACAATTTTAATAGAGAATGAAAGGAAAGACTACTACTTAAGCTTGCATATCCACTGGCTTTGCCTAGATAGGGAGGGCACTGTTTAAGGCATCAAGAATCAACTTAAGAGCTCTCAAATTATTCCACAGAGCTTCTCTCACAGTTCAAATTGCAAAGTGGAAGGTTCAGGGGCAGGAAATACTCCAGAGCACTAATGGACATTCATTTCACCTCACAGGCAAGTCCTAAAGACTCACAGAACACAAAGTGGCATCCTCAATTTTGAATTGGTACAATTTTTAAATATTTTTCTTTTGTTCATATTAACAAAGGCATCCAAGCAAAGATTCTCCTAGAGTCTCTCTGTATGGCAATGCAGTAAACATTACCACATTTGGGAAACACAGGAGTTTCTAGACCGATATCAAATATGAGTTCATGACTATCCTGCAAGATGCTGCAGAAGTCAACAAGGGAAAGTTAAAATTACTTTCTGTCAACATTGCCTTCTTCAAAGATTACAAAAGAATGGAAACAGTGAAGTCCACATAAAGGAAAAACTATGTAAATAGGTTTTGCATGAATGTCTCCCTTGCCTTCTCACTTCCAAATATTTCCTTTAGCAAAAGCAGAGGGAAAGCATCAAGTTTTATTCTTTATTCCAGCTGCTGTATAATCAATACAGTGTAGTCCACTAGACTGTTTTATTACAACTCATGCAACAAGCTGTTAAATATATTTGAAAAGAACAGGGTCAATGCTAGTATCATGTCATTCATAAAGTTATTTTTATTTTCAGAGTATAAGAAAATCTAACCATAATTTCATTCTGCATTAATTATGCAGTCCCCTCCTACAAGGACTGAAAGCATAAAATCCAGTACCAGCCTTTCCAGTCTGAAAAAAATAATGGTAGAAATCTTAACTCCACCCAGCAGAAGGAAGAAGCACTAAAATTTATTTGTTAAGGTCTGATACTGTCTTCTATTTGACACATACAACAATATTCCTAAAGTAGTACCAAGCATTTCCATTTCTAATACATTAAAAAAATTAGAAGAGATTGGTAATTTAGAAACTGAAAAGAGAAGGTTTGTCCACAAAAAGAGCTATTTAAGTACTTGAAAGACAAAATCCTAATGTGTAACTTCTGTGTAACAGTAACATGTTATAATTGTCCCTATTTAAAAATATGTATACAAAGTCATGCTATGTTTCAGAAATGTGAGGAGAAAAAAAGGTCTTAGCTTTGCCCATTTCTTCAGCAAGAGCAAATGCATACTCTGTCCCTGCCAAAACAAAAATACTCAAGGTGTACGTTTCCTTTTACATTAGTCCCTTTCAAGAAAATTAATGTGCTTCCTTTCTCTTGTGCCCACAGACAAAGGAAATCAAGCTCCCTGTTGCAAGTTCGCAACCTGAGTCTGCACCAGTAAACTGTGATAAACTGAGCCCAGATGTAGCGTAACTAACTACACAAGCAATAGAGACATAAAGGGCTGGATAAAGGAAAACAATTTCATTTTAGTTCTAATACAAAACATTTTTGGTACAAGAATGGTCTTGATTTTTAAGTAGCAGCCTTTGAGTCTTCAGAGCACAGACAGTTTCATCAAGGAGCCAAATCACCTGCTTCAAGCAGAGCTGACTTCCATGTTGCATAAAGCTGCTCATGGTTTGGTCCTGTCAGGTTTCATAAGTTTCCAAGGGTAAAGATTCACGGGTCACTCTGGTGGTCTGTTCAATGCTTAACCAATCTCATGATTTATTTTAAATGTAACGGTTGTTTTGGCTTGCATAAACTGGATTTCTACTAGAGATCTCTCCCCAGATCTTTACTAAATATAGCCCAACAGTAACAGTACAAACTGACAAGCCACATTCGTGTTAGGAACGTTCAGTTTAGGAGACCAGACTACATTCTGTCTGAAGTAAGATTACTGAAATACAAACACTGCAGATCTGGAAGACTTGCCACCCCCACCTTCAAGCAGAGATGTACTTCTGCTCTGACAAATTATTCGCTAGTGCAAAACCAAATGTATAGATAGCAATACTGAAATTAGACAAGAAGCACTCTTTGAACAAGAAAGGAGAAAACTTAAGTCAGAAAATTATAATTTCTCTTCTAAAACATGAGTCATCATGTATCTATACCAAATACTTCTATGACAGCATAAAGTACAGTTAGCTTTTTGAGTGTGAACTAAAACCAGTAGCTAATTATAAGACCCAAAAAAAACCCAAAACAGGCAATACAAAAGTACAATTTCAATAATTTTTAAGTCACGAGGACATGTAAAAGTGCTCTTGCTAAGCAATTTCTGATCAAATTGACAAATGCTGGTGTTTAAACAGGTTTGTTAGACCTTTAGAGAGAGAGCTGTCTGTATTACCACCATCAAGAAAACCCAAGATAGCCATCAGAGCTGCTGATGTGAACAACCAGCATACAAAAAGTTCTGCTACTACAGCAGTTGCTTTGCAGATAATATCTGCTGCTATTAAGAAAAAGTTCTGTATTAATCCTATTTCAACACACATCAGCATACAATAATCCTGTCATTTGAATTCAAAGGTCAAAACACAATTGGTTTAGCTGACGGTGCTGTAAAATGCATCACGACTCGAGAAATTCTGAGAGCAGAGCTGTGCCACAAAATCAGCCTTCAGCACCTCCTGGAACCCCACCATCTGCTGCAGAGACAGACAGCTAAGTAGGGTACAAAGGAAGATGCTTAACAATTTCCCTCACCCAGACAAGTAAGCATTAAAATACCAGCCAAGTATAATACATGTAACTAAGTAGACTCAACAGGTAACTTTTAAGTTATGCTCATCTTCTGTCCTGTACTTCCTAATGGCCTGTATTAAGAGCTTGTTTTCTCCTTATTTTGGCTAGCTGAGGTTTCTAGCATCATGAATTACAAAAAATAGGGTATATTTTAGAGTTAACTTGAAATGTTTTCACCAAGATGTCTATGTCTATGTTAATGCACAAGTTGAATATCAGCATGTTCTTCTCACAGCTGCAGTAAAATATAGTCTCTTAAAGGTGTAAATGAGTATTTTGAGGTTAAAAAATTGCTACCTCAAAAGGTAAACAAGCAACATAAAAATTGAAACAAATACTATCAAAAGCTTCTGAAGCACTGAAGGAATCACAAAGAGCAATTCAGCTTTAAAATAACTATATGCTTTAGGCCAGTGGTTTACTTCAGTTTTGACAACTTATGAAACAAAATGCATTTTAGTAACCTTCAATAACATCCCTCTGAAAAAAGAATTCTTCCCTTTCTACAGAGCCCAAGATTAAAGGCAAAAGTGTAATGAAACATTAACCAAAAAAATCCAAGTACCTCTCAAGCTTCAGCATGAGTCATTATTCCCAGTGATAACTCCTTCTTCTGTATTATCTTTTTAAATTATTTAAATTCAGAAAAGTTATTCTATGCTGTCATACATTTATCAGGAATATGACCTCCTTCAAAACAGACATTCACCCACCATGTACTACAGCATCTAACACAAGATTATGTAGCATGAAGAGATGAAGCCATGATTGATTTCAGTCTCTAATCAAACATGGGTTTATAAGAGAGGATACTCATACTCCTGAACACCACCCTCAAGTATTCAGTGATCATATCAGCTATCAAGATTACAAAGTGTTACACTGCTACATTGAAATTGAGTCACCTATAAACTGGTGTCACAGCACTCGAAATTAGAGAGAACAATGATGTAATTTAGCTTTACATAAGAAAAAAATCAGTATCTAAAACAACCTACTTTATTCATAGCCAAAAATAGATAAAAAACCTAGCAATTCTAGTGTCTCTGCAACTCCTAAAGCTCAGAGCACAAAACTACTATCAAAGCTAACACTGAAACTACTACAAGCTGTTAGCCTTGCACTGCCAGATGTACAAGCATTAAAAATCATAGTTAGTCAAAACCACAAAAACGTTATCACACAGCCTCACCAACTGGCATACTCTGCAGGTTTACAACTGTGCCTTGCTAGTAAGGTTCCACTCCCAGACAACATCGATCACCTTTCATTAAATAGAGGTTGTCTTAACTCTCACAGACCCAAAAAATCCCACTTTAAAAATCACAGTTCCAAGACTCTCCACCTTGAGAATCCCCATTCCAACATTAAACTGGACCCAGTGAAACTGAAAGTTCAGACTATATGTAAGTTGCAGTTTAGGGGGGGATACATTTAAAATCAAGTCAACAAAGTTGTCTCTCCCTGGAAATGTAGAACATGTGGCAATATAACATTTTTTTTCCTCTTGCTCACACAAAGATAGTTCATGTACAAATTATTGTACAAGCCAAATCAATAAAAGCCTGGGAGGATCAAGAATACGCATATTTACAATGATAAGAAAAATAAGTAACCACACACTACTACTTCTGTCACAACTTATTAAGAAGTTAAACAAATGGGTCTCAGAATAAGCTAATAAAAACTAAGAGACAGATAATGAAGTAAACAAAGCAAAGACATAAAAAGAGATTAACAGATAATTAAATCTTGCCTTACTAACTTTTTTAATATTTAAATTAAGGAGCTACTGAGGAATAAAAGGAAGCCTGAAGCTAAAACAGCCAAGGAAACAAGAGATCAAAACTGCCTGCCAACTAGCCAAGAGGTAGGGTCAATAAGAATAAATTTAAACCTCTGAAAATGTCAGCATTAGGGAAACCAACTTGTGTGACTGAAATTCTGATGAAGGCACAATCTCTGCTTCTTTACCCCAGTGGGGCATCAACAATTTCTAACCAGTTGCACTAAGAGAACTCAATAGCTCACTGCAATCCCCTTCCTTGCTGAAGGGATTAAACCACTGATACAGAGCAAACTGTTCCTTTCTCTTCTCTATAATAGACATGCTACAGGACAAAGAAGACAGAGGAACAGAAAAGAAATTCAGTTGGTCCTCAAGTCCTTTCTCTAACTAGCCGACCTCTCATATTCCCAATGTGCTCCAAAATTATCTCACTTAACTGGAAGGAGATGACCTTACTAAAATTTAAAATAAAAACAAAAATTTTAAGAACAGAAAATATTCCTAATTTCCAAGATAGGAGAACAAAACTTAAGTGTGTTTAGTAGCAGAACTAATAATTTTTAAATAAGACTTCTAAAGGGCATAGCTGAGGCACATTTACGAAACTGGGAGGACAAAAAGAGCTACATAAGGACAAAACATTCTCAAGACAGCGGAAGAATGATTATAAGCATGGTAAAACTCTCCTTGAAAATCCTGGGGGGGTGGACAGGCCACATTTGGACATGTTTTTTAAAAGAACAGCTATCCAAAAGCTAATCCCAAACCTTAAAATAACATTTTGAATAAAAATGAGAGGGAAGAGGCTCTTCAAACCTAGAACTAATAATGTGTGAGTGCAATGACAATTTATTATAGAAAAACACAGATTAATTACTTGTCCCCTCATAAAGTCCTTATTTCACCTCCACCCTTTTACAGTCCAGTGTGCCTCTACATCTGCTAACTTTTTCAGTTAAGCAACTTTTTGCAGCCCTACAATACTCAAAACCAACATCCCATTTTGCTTCAGACTTCATGACCTAAGAGGTTTTATGAAGCCCAAGTGGAAGCTAAGTATGCCTATCCCAAGCAGCAATCTTAGAATTAAGCATTTTATTAGCATCAGCAATACTTCCTTAATACCAAATGGCCATAAATACACTGTTATAATGGAGGGGGAAGTCTTCATCCCTTCTTACCTATCAATAAAGATAAAATATAGTATTTACATCAGATAGTCATTAAATTCTTTTTACCTTTACTTAAGTAGAACACATTTTTAAAAGTACAACATGAAACATTTTTAAAAGTACAACATGAAACATTTTTAAAAGTACAACATGAAGTTCCAGCACTGCTTCTGAATTAACAACCAGGTATGGTCAGTGATGACCTAAGGCTTTGACAGTGAAACACAAAGATCTCTCTCTAAAATAACAGCTGCCACAAATCTCTACTATTACTTTCACCTACTTCTCCCACTACTCCAGCTGAAGGAGAACAGTGGCATGTCCAGCTATACCTTCCAAATAAATAATGACTCAACTTGCCACCAGAGAAAACACAGACGCTCATTACCTAGTTAGTACTCGCAGTGACAACATGCCCAAACTGAAGGGAAGAGATGACTTCCCCTTATACAGAACTGGGTTTTGCCTTGAATTAACGGAAATTAACTTAATTCTCAATGATAATGAGCAAGAAATAAAAAAACCCAACTCTTAATCAAAATTCCACTATGAAACGACTGCTTTCTTAAGAAAATGCCAATCTTGGTTCATCCATATAGATCTGGAGCCGAAATCTGACACCTTTACTCAGAAAACAAATTTGCATTGTATTACCAACTAAGGCTCTCTGCTCACAGATGCACTTCATTCAGCATGCAGTAACGGGTTCATTAACGCAGCATCACTAAAATTTTTGAAAGTGATACTGCAGGCAACATTTCTAAAAGGCATTTTGTAAGCAGTATCATCTCAAAATGCTTTTTTATTCTTCTTTTGGTAACAAACATGCCTTCATCATCCAAAATATACAGATGTCGTGGCCAAGGTTATACAAGGAGATCTTCATTAAGTTGAGCAATTCCCATTTTGTATCACTGCTTTACCAGACACGAATGGGTGAATTCTTGATTAAAGGAACTGCAGCTACATCAACCATCATCCAGAGCAAATAATATTTTTAAATATAGCACGAGAACATTAGCATCAAGACTGCATGCCACAGAAAATGGGGGAAGAGCAAACAAACTCAGCTGAAGGTTATCGTCCTTTGTCGCTTCTTCACCAACACCTCCTCCTCCCTCCCTGCAAGACCCAGGCATTCCCTGTTCTTCCACTTATCCATGCTCCCAGTGAAGAAACCAACCATCCGCAAACATTTCGCTTCTCCACCCCCTCTCTCACAAGCCGAACACTGAGCACATCCCCATCGGCACTGCCTCCAAATTACCTAATTGTTATCATTACTGTGGTCTCCGCACCGGCTCGGAACAAAAACCAGCACGTCTACACCCTCGCTGGCTATAAAAAGTAAAGGAAGGGGGAAGGAGAAAAAGAAGACTGAAGTACAACTTAAGAGCACGGAGCAAGACACGAGTTATTCACCGATCAGTGAGGACGAGCCGCCGGCAGCTTCTGGGCCCGCGGGGGAGCGCGGCCGCCTCCACCAGGCACGAGCAGCACGGGGAGCCGCCGCGAGGACTCGAGTGCAGCGGGCCGCCACCTCCCTTCGTCCCTCCGAGCCTCCGCCGGGTCGCCGCCCGTGCTGCTCCCGCTCGGGGCTGCCTTTCCTGAGGAGCAAAAAAAAGAATCACAAAATCGGGAAAACAGCACCCAGCTCGGCTCGCTTCGGAGGGGGGCGCCCGCGCCCGAAGCAGGGCTGCCGGCAAGGCGGCAGGGGGACGGTCGCGGGCCAGGGGCTCGGTACGGAGCGGACGCTCCTCGCTCGGTGGAAGCTCAGGGCTCAGGTCTACTTCCACCCAGGCCCCTAACCTTCCCGCTACGAACTCCGAGGCGGCGGCCGCGGCTACCAGGCTGGGGGCCGCTGCTCCCACGCACGCACACCCTCTTACACACCCCCTCGGGTCAGCGGCACGGGGCAGTAATGAAGGAAGGACCAAGCGCAGCATCGCCGCGCGCTCCGGCCCGGCGCTCCCCCTCTCAACTCACCCAACAAAGTTGCCGCTGCGGCTGCCGGCGGCCGGACTCTGCTGTGCGCTGCTCTCCCCGCCCGCACCCGGGATGAGCTCACTCCGCCGCCCGCTCCGCTCCGCCCCGCCCGCCACCACCGCGGAGCTCTCGCGAGAGGGGCTGCCCCGCCGCCTGCCCACGCTCCAGCGTGGGGGGAAGCGCCCCCACCCTCTCCACGCCTCCTCCGCGCGTTCCTATAGCAACGGCCAAGCGCCGGGCGTAGTGGGCGGTCACGGCCAGCGCTCAGCTCGTTCCTCTGCCGCTGCACCTCTTCGACTTCACACACCGAGCCCCTGCGAGCCTGGAGGTCGATCCGGAGGGGAAGCTGCGCTGCGCGTCTGCCCCTGGGGGCGGTGGCGGGAACCTCCCCTGTGCTCGGGGCGGCCCGCCTCGTGGCCCGGGGCCAACTGCGGGGGCCAGGAGCATGGTCACTCATAGCAGCCACCCATACGTGTAGGGGAAGAGACAGAGACAATCCTTGGGATGTTCCCAGTGCACGTTAGTGCTGCATCTCTCAGAAATTTTTTTTAGTAAAATGCTCTCTTCCATCCCTTCCCTCCTCATTTCGGCCATTGCAACCCATTGCAGCCCCCTTGATGACCTGTAGGGAGACAGGTCACTGCGCTTGCTGATGCACTGGCCAGCTCTTCCGGTGGTACGCAGATAAAAGCTCTTTTACTGCCAGTCCAATTAAATTTGATTCTTCCTCTCGATATTCACCACAGACAGCATTAACCACGTGGATAGGCACGTGAAACAAATGAGTATACATCAGCATCCCCCGTTGTTCCACAGGAGCACTGCTGCATTTCCAAATGCCCCAAATTTTGAAGAAAATCAGCTGTGGGTTGTAGGCCTTTCTCAATGTCCAAGTGGTTCCCGTTATCATCCTTGGCTTGACAGAAAATTAACAATCTCGATTAAACCAATGTAATTGAAGCTTCCATTGAAATGCCTCTGAAATTAGGACACTTGAGAAAACATCTCAGATTTAAGCTGGCCATGTTCCAGCAGTGTGTGTCATGGTGATAGTGCAACCAAGCTGCGGGCAGCAGCTGCTCCACTGCCAAGACGTTAGCTTCGCCCTTGTCCACTGCCAAGGAATGTCTGGACAGCAGAGACCAACAAGAGTTACATGGCTCATCATCTTCTGAAGAGGCTCCTAATAGTTCGTGTTAGTACTGATATTTAAATCCCACAGTGTTTGATGCTGTAAAAATGACTGGGTGGATTGACAGGTCCTCCAGCATGAGGTGATATCTCCAGCAGGTGTTAGGGAATCAAAAAAGCTCTCCCTATCTCCTTATCAACTTGCTAGCTAATAGGAACTGCTGGATGGCTAAAGAAGCAACCCTAGTGCTGCTCTGTCATTAAAAAAAATAGTGGATTTGCAATCTAGAAAAATAAATAGGAATACTTTAGGTATTTAAATGCATTTATCACTCATGTGAAAAGCTCAGTGGTTTATGTAATTGCTCTAGCCTCACTCTTACAAAGGAAAATTGAAAGAGGCTTTGAGTGCTCAGGCACATGAACACAGCAGAGCTGGATGTAAATGCAGCATCAGGGACTGCGGTGTGCCATGACTGAATTTGTCTTCATCAGAAGAATTCACATAGTGAAGCTGTGGCTTGCAACCTCTTTAATGAGGTTAATGAGGCTAGCACATTCACACTCCATTTCTATGATCTTCCTTCACACACTGCTGATGTGGCAGATCATAAAATGAGGGAGATGTTCCTCAGTGAGGAAGAAGCTCTGACACCAAGTGCCAGTGCAGCCTCTGTGCTATCTGAGATGAGGCCATGGTGGAGGCCCACACCCTTGGCTGCAGTCCAGCGCTGGAGCTGGCTCTAGCTCCTGAAGCACCCTCTCTGCTTTCTCTCTTAATCCCAGGTCAACATCTGGTAGTACAGGAGACCTGAACTGGGCACTGGGTGCTGCTGGCGTGAGGAATGGCCAAGACACTCTTCTCACCACTTTTTCCCCCAGTGCCTAGAGCTGTGGTTAGGAGGGCAGCAGAAATCAGGAGAAATGCCTGTTCTCACATATCTCAGGACTCGTTTATTTTCTTTGTGAGGAAATACAAACATTTCTGTGTCTTTTGTAATTAAGCAATAATTAACTAGGTTTGATAGGAGGGAGGAGGAGAATTTAGTTCACTTCCTAACTATATAAGTAAGCAATCAGAATGGCTGATCTGGTAGGATAAGATGGTTAGAGGAGTTTTACTTCAAAATAATTACCTTGCCTCAATAATGAACAATTAATTCCAGAACAAAAGGGGCTCTCTTCCCTTTGACAGAACATTCACATATTGGCCTCTGCTTGACTAACTGTTACTGAATGAAGAATACACAGTTGGAGTTCCAGTCAATTTCCTTGTGTACACAAGGACCAAGAACCCTAAGAATTTCTGAATGACATTCCTTCTTCTGCCATTAATTTGCTGCATTACTATGAGTAAGCCACTTCATTTCCAATATTCTCTTTTAAACAGAAAGGGAAAATGATACAGTTATTTACCTCAGACAAGCAAGGTGAGTGTAAACTAATTAACATGTTGCTCTCTGAAGATTTATGTTATGTGTTATGAAAGGCTAAGTAGTAGGAATGTTTCTGATTAGGGCTGGCTGGAGTCCTGGAAGCACACAGGGAATTTGACTAAGAATCCGCACCACCCTGAAACAGAGTGTTTAATTTTTTTGTTGTCAAGCAATGAACATGTGAAAGTTTGTATACAGCACACCCTTCCCAGAAACATTACGATTTGGATATACAATCCACCAGAAAAATAGATGTGGTAATTCACATAGAGATAATTTGCCAGAGCTCAAGATTAAGGAGTTGCAGGATATGGAAAAGGTCTGTATTTTCATTCATGGTTCTAGGAAGTCAGTATGTGTGAGGAAAGTTTTAGGGTCTTAGACTATTTTCCAGCAATATTGGCTTGGGGGTTTTATGGGACTGTCTTGAATATTTCAGTGATCCTGTTCATAGCATATAAACAGTTACACTGCCATGAGAAAGGCCAGATTTGCTATGGGGAACTGGAGGCAGGAATAAGAACACTACTTTAGCCAGCTAAAGGAAAGGTATTTTTGTTAACTATAAATTCTGTGTTCTTTTTTCACTCACTAATAGGCCTTTTCTGACATGAAATAGACCTAACACTCTCTGACTTCACCAGTTATTGCTCTGTGTATGGGTAATTACTAAATTGGCATTAAGTATTTGTAGTCATTAAAACTCAAGATAAATACACTTTATACGTAATGTCCAAGTGGCAACCAGTGATGAATGGTGTTCTTTCAGTGTTGGGACAAGAACTGTTAAACATTTTTGTTGTTGACATGGACAGTGGGATTGATTGCACCCTCATCAAGTTTACCAGTGACACCAAGTTGTTTCTATTTCGACCTGGACAGGCTTGAAATGTTGGCCTATGTGAACCTCATGAACTTCAGCAAGGCCAAGTGCAAGGTCCTGCATATGGTTCAGGGAAATTCCAACCACAAATATAGACTGGGAAGAGAATGGATTGACACCGTCCCTGAGGAGAAAGACTTGTGGGAGGTTGACAGATGAGAAGCTCAACATGACCAAGCAATGCACACTCACAGCCAACCCCATACTGTACTCCAATCAACAGGTTGAGGGAGGTGATTCTTCCCCTGCACTCAGCTCTTGTGAGATTCCACCTAGAGTATTGTGTCCACATCTGGAGCCCCCAGCAGATCTGAACCTGCTGGCACGAGTCCAGAGAAGGGCCACAAAGATTATCAAAGGTCTGAAGCATCTCCCCTGCAAAGACAGGATGGGGGAGTTGAGGTTGTTCAGTCTGGAGAAGAGAAGGCTCTGGGGAGACCTCATAGCAGCCATTCAGTACCTAATGGGGGCCTACAGGAAGGGTGAAGAGGGACTCCTTACCAGAGTATGTAGTGATAGGACAAGGGGTAACAGTTTTAAACTGAAAGAGTGTAGATTTAGATTAGACATTGGGAAGAAATTCTTTACAGTGTGGGTGGTGAGACACTGTCCAGAGAACTTGTGGATGCCCTGTTCCTGGAAGTGTTGAAGGCCAGGCTGGATGGGGCTTTGAGCAGTGCGGTCTAGTGAAAGGTGCCTGCCCATATCAGTGGGGTTGCAACTGGATGATCTTTAAGGTTCCTTTCAACTCAAACCATTCTATGATTAGTTAGAAGTGTGAAAAATGTATTTTTTACTAAATGCAAAGAAATTTTTTTTAATCTGGTAAACTTAGTAGAAATAGTGAAGAATTTCTCTCAAAATGTATTTGAAAAGAAAAGATGCAGGAGCATTTGCAGCAAAACAGCAGTATGGAAGAAACTGTGTGGGTGAACCTGGAGGCTGGTACAAAGGGATTGTTTGAGTAGGAAGTAGAAAAAGAAATCACTGTCAAGTCTGACATGCCAGAATTGTGACCTCTCAGCTGTTTCCTCCTGCCAAGCCTGTCTGTCCTGCTCTGCAGTCAGTAGGCTCTTTCTCATAACTTGCAAGGATCTGTTATTCTTCTGCATTTCGGCTGAACATTAGCATGAGTGGCACAAAAATGTTAGCTTGTAATTTTGGTTTGAGAACTAGTCTTAAAGAGAAAATTCACAGAAGCTGGAATAGAGGGTTGTAGGCGGTCACAATTCTGGCTCAGTCAGTTGCATTTTTACCTTAAGATAAGGTGACTTTTCCCTGCTCTTCATTTCTTAGCCACCTATTTTCCTGGACTCTTCTTCTTTGTGCTTCTCTGGACTATTCTTCACTGATGGGATTTGCACACTGAGTTCAATGTAATATGTAAATTGTCATTGCTCTTCATAGCTTTCCTGAGTAACTTATAACTAGAGAAGGAGGTCCATTTTATTCTGCAAATGGGTATTCTTTATAAGACAAGTCAGACAGTGGGAGGAAGTATCTGTAAGTAGTACACTCCAAGGGTTGATTCTATCTTTTATGAAGAACACTTTCTGGATGATACTCAGAAATAGTCCAAAGGCACTGTCTCAGAACTGAATTTTATACTTTTTTCTCTGGCACTATAAATTCTGTCTTCCCTTCTAGGAAATGGCAGAATTTCAACAGAAATTGTGCAGAACATTCTCAGCAAGAGCAGCTCACAACAGCACACTTATGATGGGTCCCTGGTAAGTGGGAGATGTAACTAGAGATTCATTTAGCTGGTCCAGAGAGAAATATGACCCTGATGCCCTGTATCCTGGGCAAGTTTGGTCCAGAAAGAAAATAGCACCACTTATTTTCAAAAGGGAAGAGTGATCTTTCTACTTGTAGTAAGCATTTATCTTCAGCAAAGGATTCTAGGCTCTTAGTGGTAAGGAATGGAGTATCTCCTGGTTTTATTTGGGGTTTCAATAGCAGACCCATGTGAAAAGAGAGAAAAATTAAAAGCAGTGTCTTTAGCAATGTCTGGTTAGTTTAAGTAGAATTCTTAAACAAACTTGAATAATTAATTCAGAAGAAAACGTATAATATAAAGCCTTCTGATAAACCTCATTTTTGTATATCCATAATTCAAGGTGACCATTTTCTAAACTATTTTATGTACAATTAGCCTGAAATACGGTTTTCTAGATCTCAGTTTCCTGAGCAAAATAAAAAATGACACTGTTATTAATCTTTGGGATACATCTCCTATACACAACAGAATTAAATTCTACAGAAAACTGAATAGCATTGGGTGAAATTCAAATGACTTACCACTCATTTGTTTGATGGATAGTTGGACTTGCTATGGCTTTTTACAGAGATGCCAGTCACGAATTGCAGTTGCAGGCTTCCATGGCTTAAACTGTCATGGAAGAAACAATTACTTTGCAGAGAAAGAGATGGTACTTTTTCCAAAAGAGGGTAGTGTTGTGGTATCAGTGGCTTTGACTTCAGCAGAATAAGGTGCTGCTTCTAATATGACACTTAAATAAATGTAATCTGTTTGGAAATGTGTTTTGCAAGATTTCTATTCTGATGTTGAAACTCAAACTGAGATCACCATAATAGATAGGGAGGGAAAAATAGTTATATCAGTTTGTTTATTCTGCATTTGGCAACTCCCTAACTACTCAGTTTCATTCTTTCCATAGCAAAGGGTGTTAGTCATTCTGTTGTCTGAGGATTTCATAGAACAGGAGGGAGAGGGAAAATCACTTCATGATTCTTGAAATCCAGAAGCTGGCAAGATGATTCTGAAGTGTGTCTAAAATAGGAAACTGTTTTCCACACTTTTTTAAAAGAATTAAGCCACCTATAGTTACTATGCACATTATAAAATATTCACAGAGTACATTAAGCCAACAAAGAAGTTATGCTAATTAGTATACTTCCATTTTGGTATAGCTGCTTCAGTTATTCAACTGTACATGGCTCATGCTAGATCACAAAGGGTCTCTATCAGTTTTCTGTAGCTCTCAGGCTTGAATTTCATCTTTCCTGTTCAGAAAACTCTGTCTTCACAGATGTAATGGGGGGTGAGGGGAGAGCAGAGAGGAATATGCCCCCTCTCTGGAGGTGTTCAAGACTAGGCTGGACAGGGCACTGGGCAGCCTGATCTAGTGGGAGGTGTCCCTGCCTATGGCAGGGGTGTTGGAACTCGATGATCTTTAAGGTCCCTTCCAACCCAAACTATTCTATGATTCTATGAGATTTACTTCTCCCCTAGTCCATAGGGTAGCCATAAATGGGATAACTTTGCTCCAGTTATTAGTAGAGCATCCTTAGGTTCCAGTTGGCCTTTCTGTCTCCAGAGAGTCTGAAAATCACATTGCAGCTTTAGAAGATTACCAGAAAGAGCTCGATAAATTAAGATCTGGTAAGATCCTTTCTTGCAATCCAAACTCAGTGTCAATATCCCTCTTCATTGGCTATGTGTGCACTTGGCTTTGGGTGCTTTGAAGTTATCCTACAGATATTTTGCTGAAGAAGCCTCACTAATGACCTTAGAACTGTGACTACAATTCAGCATACACCTGCAATTGGAATTCAACTTAAGAACAAATACGAAACTGAAGTAATCTTTAAAGGATAAGTTTAAAGGATAAGTTCTTTCTTCCTTTTTTTTGCAGTTTATATTTCATATGAAATACATGAAAGAAGGAGATCTGCAGGGTTTTTTCTTGTGCTAGAGAACGAACTTCTATGTCATAATACTCCTCAACATACTATCAGGTTATAAATATATATTGCAAGCTTTTTAACTCGTTTGTTTTAACACCTGGTAGTAACCTGTACTTATAGACTGCATAATTGCAGAAACTAAGAAGTTATTTAAAGTAAATCAATGAACATGGAAGTATGATTTCAGTAATACAAGTATGCCAGTATAGATTGGGTTTTGCTGCTAAGGAAGAAAACAGAAAGGTTTGGCTTAGCCCAGAGTTCCTTCAGGTCCACTGAATCATGGAAGTTTTCAAAGTGTCCTGTGGCCTGAAAACAATATTCTCTGGAGAGATCCTCTTGCTACTTAATAAAAATTCTTCTCCTGGTCAAATATGCAGCCTTACCTATCCATCCTTGTTCAGGTTCTCCAGAGATTTAATGGAAAGAATAATTTTTTTTTTTTTAATGGCCAATTGTGGTTTCAAAGTATAGAAATCTTATCTGTTGATATAAATGTTGATTAAGTACTAAATTTTTTTTAAATTAGCTTATATAATCATACAGGTGAAAGCCCAAGTGTATTTGTATAATCTTTAGATGGATATGGCTACAGAGCATGTTAAGCATGAATGTCAGACTGGGCGTTGAGAGCATGAGGTATTGACAACATTTTAAGACTATCAGATCCTAGTGGTATTAGAACCTCAAGAAAAAAACCACACACAAACTTGTACAGTGGGGCCTCTGGCAATTATCTGGGAGCAGGAACTAAGAAAAAAATTGCCTAGAGGTTGTTTTAAGAAAAAAATCTCCTGCAATTGCCAAGGGGCAAATGGACTGTATCTCAGAATGCCAGCCAAACCCCACTGCCAAACTGTGCATTTCATTTCAGTGAAAGCACGGAATTGATGCATTTCAGTGTTTTCAATTTTCAAACCTGGAAAACAGTGGACTTCAAGTGTCTAAAGTTTTTAAAATGAAGAAAAGATTATCTTCAGTTTTCATTTAAGCAAAGTTAAAAGATCTACATGATGCCATAATGAATGTATTAAGAAATCAACGGGGCTATTTTACATGTACATATATATTCCCCTCTATTAAAATTCAGGTGAAGAATTAATGATATTCTTAGCAGTTCTGGTCTACAGTAGCTGCCACACTTGTACTTCAGGCTGTTGTCATAACTGTAGAAATCCTTGCCCCAATTTCTGGTGAATAAATTCTTATATTTCTCTCTTAGTTTTTGAAAGGTCTCTTGGGATCAAAACTGAAGCATATCTGTATTAATGAGACATCCTAGTGACATCACCACACCCCTCATTTCCAAAATTACTTTGCATTTCCCCTCAATTTGAATCCCCACAATACCTACTTTTTTGAGCACAACAAAATACTACTCTTCCAAATTTCAAGCTTTTGTGTTTTTAAAAAAAAAACAAAAAACAAACAAGAACAGTTTTCACATGCCATTTAGCAGAGTAATCCACGTTCCTTCAGTTCCTGTGCCCCTTTAAGTCATCCAATGACATGGATGGGTCTACTAATCTATGCTGCACATGGATTTCAAGACTTCCTATCTGGATGTCTTTCTTACAATTTTATGATTTTTTGTCTTTTTTTTTCTCAGTTCTTTTATGGCTTATTTCTGCACTTGAAATACATATACAGCTTCCATAATTGCCCAGTAATAGAGATACGGCATTCTGTGACATTGTGCCATGGAATTAATTTCTTTCCTGTAAAAAAAAACATAACATAGTTGAACCACAGTAACTATGACTCATTAATCTGAGACATTTGCAGATAATCCCTGAAGTCGCCGTTTTTCAACACTGCAACTATTCATAACCCTTGCACAAAACAAATGAGGACTAAAGAAGTTACTAATCCATTAATGTTCTGGCCTCCTGTGATCTCCAGACTCAATAGAAATGTAAGCATGTTGTAAAAATGAGATGTCAGTTGTCTAGACATCCTCTGTGTGTCCATTCTCTGTGGTAGTTGCCCTGGGGTAGTCATTAGAAAATCTGTATTTAACCAGATTAACGTTCCTTGGAAGTGGCATCGTTGGCAATGCCCCCCAAATTGAAGGTGAGATCTGGAAATGCAGCAGTGCCTTTCCCCTAGCTTATATTTCTTGCCTAGATATGGCCTTTACTAAGACTGAACTTTCAAAATTAGACTCTCTCCCACCCTTTCTATTTTGCTTTCCCTCTTTATTTCATGTCTCTATGATCTATCATTATAATTTATCAGCAGGTATAAAAAAGTCATTATTTTTCTACTGATAATTTTTTTAAAATTGCTTACATTAATAATATTAAGCCTTGATGAGACAAATATAGAAATTATGTACAGAACAAACAGCACTGTGTTTTGCAACCAGTCAAGTAGTTTATGACTGTAAATGCTCATCACAGATGAAAATGAGCACATTGAAATTTTGCACATTTTTTGTGCTGCAAATCCGCCAGTATTTTTTTTATCAGTCTTCAGTATTTCTAAGAAAAAGAGTGACAAAAGCCAAATCCATCACCAACATAAAATCTGACTGACAGGGATTTTGGAGATTTAGGCAGGTTTAATAGAAATGAGATTCCTGCTCTAGCATCAGAGAAGTATTCTCAGTTAGAAGTAAGATGTGGTTATCAGTGGAGGATTCTTTTCTGCTTTTAAACAGGGCTCTGCATCCCACTTAGAAATGCAAACATGTGCAATTAATGCAAGCACATATGGTGAAATGATCTTGATTTTATCTTCCTGGTGAGATCTGTACAGCTGTGTTCTGTGCGGATATTAAACTTTCCAAAGGTCTTCCAACTGCCTTCAGTATTTTCACTGTTGTCTTTGGCCACAGTTCATTCTCCTAATATTGTACTATTTGTTTCATATCACTCTATGCCCTTTGTTTTGCTAGTGTCTGTATTGATCAAGGCCCTTTTTGTGTCAATATGCACAAGCCATCACAGTTTAGTGCACATGACAGCTGGGTTCAATAGGAGACACTGCTCATCTGAGCCTTGTCAGGAATGGGACAGTGAATTGTGGCTCTTGGCACACCTTTAACAATTAGAGTTTCTTACTGGTACTAGAAGGACTTGTAGGTAAAACAGTAAAGCTGCATGACACAAGTAAACTTGCTGTTGAACACACCCAGAAACCACTCTCTCTATTTTTTGAGACTATTATGATATTCTATGTCCGGCAGTTGGAAAAATCAAACTTGAAAAAAATTGAGTATTGTCATTAACTGTGCTTTTATAGGTTGGCCTCATGGTCTGTGGGGAGCATTCTGTGCAGCTACCACAAAATTTGGTTTTGGCTATTCCATTTTAAGAATGTTACCTAAAGTGTCTACCTCTGTGGTACTTGTGAGTGGATATGCTCTCCCATCTTTTTCCCATCTTTTACTGTAATCAAGATCAGCACCTCAGAATTTAATATTCATCCCACTGCTCAGGTGCTCAGAGTTCAAGTAATTCTATGAAGCTCAAATGAGAAAGCTCAACTTGAGGCTTGCTGACAGAGACCTGTGAAGGAGCAACAATTCATCTTTCTTTGAACTGCCCAGAAAAAAAAAAAAAAAAAAGATTACAAACAAGGTAAATCACACGTTCTGGGTGATCTTTAGATATCTAAGAGAAGTAGTAGCAGGAATGTGCCTCTTTTTCAGTGGAAACTGCTGCAACTGTTGCTGTCATGCAGATTTTATTCCTGGTTGATTGTGTAATCTCCTCTACAGATCCTCTCAATGCTGCTTTAGCAATCAGCAAGCTGCAGATGCTTGCCATGAAGGGCTGTGTTAAATCACTTGTCTTTTCTGATGAGATGAGCCTGGCTTCCTACCACTCTGAAACTCAGTTTCCCTTACATTCTGCTTTCCCAAAGCACTGCTGATGTGATGCTAGATGAGCCAATATTTGCCTGGTTTTGTTTAATGTAATTTCTGTTATCAAACTCCTAAAACACAGCCATAGCCAAGAAGAACTCATATTCAGATTTATGGGGCCTGATTGTCACTCTCACAAAGATGCCTCTGTGGCTCCAACAGTCTGAAAAGTGAGAATAAATTACATTACCAAAGGCAGTTCAGGATTTACAGAAGTCATGTTTTCAACATAATCTAATGCTATAATTTGAAATAAAATGGGAATGCAGGAAAGGTTTTAAAAATTTTGTAAGACCTAAGTGGACAAAAATAACCTTCAAAGGGAGGAGCAAGAGAGCAAGACTAGCAAGTGGCCAGTTATCACAATAAAAGATGTCAACAAGCAAAGTAGTAAACCTGAATAAACAACAGTTTGAAACAGTGTATTACTATTACGGATAATATTAAATTTATCCAGTGATTATTCATTTGGCATCTTTGGTCATGTGCTGTGCCACCAGCAAAGGAGATATTCTGTAATATCAAGGTGGATTAACAGAAATCCCATTTGTCTTGAAAATCTCTTGTGGGCATCACATTCCTGAAAAGCAGCGCTATTGACCATGGGGGATTGTTATAAACTGTCTGAACAGGCATCTGTGGAATGTATTAGTGGAGACTTTGAATGTATCTCAGCAGGTTCTCTAAAGGAGATAGCATTTCATTTCCTCTGCTGTTTGAATCTTCACAACTAGTGCAAGTGAAAAATCCCTCATTGGGTGTTTATGAAAGTAATCTTTAAAACCTTCCACTTCACTGTGCCTTTCAGCAACAGCGAGAGCACACCAGCATCTCTTTGCAATGCACTGCATATTATGAACTTTAGCCAGAGGTATAAAGTCATGTGACTGTCAGAGTGCACCATTACATGAAGACATAAAAGTAGTGTCTAAGCTCTTCAATCTTCTACAAAGATGCAGCCCTGCTTACTGCAATCTTTACACCTGGCCATCCTGTAGATTACTTTACGGTACAGTGTCCTTTGTTGTGTTACAGGAACAGCAACAGAAATAGGAAACTGGAGCATTTTGTCCAGAAACAGTCTTGCTCTCATTGCAGCACACAGGAAGGAGGAAAGAGAGAACATTGCCAGTAGCTCAGTTTATTTCACAATACATCTGAAATGCTCTCCTATATCAATACTGCTGAGTGAATTACTCTTCTGAAATCAATTTGTGCCAATTCTTTCCACCTGCCTGCTTAACTCCCTTGAAGCCTCTGCAGCTCAGCTCCACTGATCTTACCACCAGGAATTTCTTTTGCAGCAGACAATCCCATTGATTTTGCTAGGATATCTCCTGGGATCAGACCTTCCCTGATTTAAATAAAATGGCAGACATTGTCTCTAAACATCTGCTAGCTGCTGGAATGCTGGTCTGATTATGAGCAAGAAATGCCAATGAATGTGAAATTACATATCAGACAAAAAAAAGAAAATATTTGGAGAGTTACATTAGGATTGGGGGAAGGATGGGAAGGCATTTTGGAGAGATCACAAAGACAACATTGACAAAATTTGATTTGGCTTATTCAAATCACTAACATATGTGATTGTGAGAAATTGTAAGACTTCAATAGCCCTATTCAGCTTAGAGTTTCTTTAGACTCTAATCACCACAGTTCGGAAGAAAGAGACAAGTAACAGAGAAAAAGTGACCTTTTATGTAATCTTGGCACTTCAATACAGTAAGGTTTGAAAGCGTTATTTTAAGCTTATTATATAAAATAATACCAGTAGAATTAAGTAATTAGGACAAAATGCTCTTAAATGTATCAATGGATGACACCACTAAACTATTTTTGACCTACAGGGCTACTTCTGATCTTGGAAAAATGTATGCTTTCAATTGGAGAGAAGAAATAAACATCCTTGTTGCAAAAGTGCAACGTGTCCTTGGACGTTATGCCAAAGGTTTTAAAATATGTGATTTAACCAGCCTTGGCACTTCATCAACATGCTGGAAATGTAAAAACCCTCACTAAAGTCCACTGCTAATGGCTTACCTGAAGCAGCTTGGATGTAACCCATTGGTACTGCAAGTTTGAGCTGCCTGTTTTGTGCTATAGCTAGTTCCTTGTGTCCCCATAGGCCACTCCCATGTTTCTCAAGGGGGAAGGAGGCAGCAGCAATAGTTGCCTCCCATACAATGTAAGGAGCTCTTACAGAAAGTGACATGGAAACCCAACTGGTTCAGCCAGAATACCAAGGAGCAAGGAAGGGAAGGAGAAGATGATTCCCCCCTGCAGACCTAGCCCAGTGTGGCTGATCTGCACTGAACTCATCCACTCCAATTCCAAAGGAACTGTGCACTAACTACATCCAAATCACAGCAAGGATGCCATCAGAAGCATAGCATGCATGAGCAGTCTTCTTCTTCATCACCTTCTCTGCAGAGGGAGGAAAATGGGCACAGTCACAAGAATTGGATGTATGAACTGTATCCTGAGGACACTACGAGTGGTCTTGCAGATGGTTTCTCCTGCCTATGTGTTCAAATGAATGTCCATAAAAGGATGGAAACAAGAGAAGTAACCTTACTCATGGTATTGACATGACATCCTTTTCATTAGCCCCATGCTTTGTTGCCACATTGTGATGCATTCACTCATAATGCACATCCATATCAGAGTAAATGCTCCTGCATGGCAAAGCTTCTGTGTCCAACAGATGTGGCTGTTACAGGACTGACATTTAAAAGGGTATTGAAATAGAGTTTGCTCCCTCACATAGAGAGGAACTAATTCATCAACAAGGATTTGCATAGACATGCTAACCTCTGGCCAGAAAGCTACTTTATTTCCATCTGAGATGAGACTTTTCCCTGCATCATATGTGACATGGCTAGATTACTGCCTCCGTTGCACCATCTGCAAAGTTTGGTATCTTCTCCAATAAAGAGGAACGGACAGTTCTGGAGACTTCACCTCTAACCCTCCCCAGACACCATCCATATGGCCAGATCTGCATAATGAAAACTTTTTATCAGGCATAGAATCATAGAATCATAGAATGGTTTGGGTTGGAAGGGACCCTAAAGATCATTGAGTTCCAACCCCCCTGACATAGGCAGGGACACCTCCCACTACATCAGGCTGCTCAGTGCCATGTCCAGCCTGGTCTTGAACATCTCCAGAGAGGGGCATCCGCAAACTCTCTGGGCAACCTCTTCCAGTGTCTCACCACCCTCATAGTAAAGAATTTCTTTCTTATGTCAAGTCTAAATCTACCCCCTTCCAATTTACATTCATTATTTCTGGTCCTCCCATCAGATATCTTATTATAAAGTCCTTCCCCTGCCTTTCTGTAGGACCCCCTCAGATACTGAAAAGTTACTATAATGTCCCCCATAGCCTTCTCTTTACCAGGCTGAACAACCCCAACTCCTTCAGCCTGTCTTTATAAGACAGCTGCTCCAGCCCTTTGACCATCTTTGTGGCCCTCCTCTGGACCCACTCCAACAGCTCAATGTCCTTCTTGTGTTGAGGGCTCCAGAACTGGACTCAATACTCCAGGTGGGGTCTCATCAGTGCCGAGCAGAGGGGCAAAATCACCTCTCTTGACCTGCTGGTCACACTCCTCTTGATGCAACCCAGGATTTGGTTGGCCTTCTTGGCTGAGAGTGCACACTGCTGGCTCATGTTGAGTTTGCCATCAACTGACACTCCCAAGTCTTTCTCTTCAGAGCTGCACTCAAGCCACTCTCCACCCAGCCTGTATCTGTGCTTGGGATTGCTTCGACCCAGGTGAAGGAACTTGCACTTGGCCTTGTTGAACTTCATGTGGTTGGCATGGGCCCACCTCTCAAGTCTGTCAAGGTCCCTCTGGATGGCATCCCTTCCTTCAGACATATCAACTGCACCACACAGCTTGGTGTCATCTGCAAACTTGCTGAGGGTGCATTCAATCCCACTGTCCGTATCTCCTACAAAGATGTTAAATAGCACTGGTATTTGTAATTTGTCTCCAGATTCAATGGCTGGAACTAATCTCAAGTTACAAAGTACAACATGAAAGACTAACATGTACCACTCTGTCTTCTCTTTGATAAAACAACAAGAAAGTTTTAGAATGCCCAACTAAATCAGGCATGCGCTCCCCACGGGATATAATTAAACAGAATTCTGCTAGCACTGTGAAGGAAAATGCATCAGTTATCACTGCAAAGATTTAATCACACAATGCTAGAAAAAAGATCAGCAGCATGTATGCCACAGCTACATTAACAGAGCTTTCAAAAGACAAGACTTGGAAGTACAATAAATACAAGTTTCGAAGTACAAGACTTTTGGTTAAATAAAGGGAAATTCACCTTTCCCTTTCTGTATGATACTGGAGATTTCTTTTTAACAAGACAGAATTTGGCTTTTTTTGGTAATAGGAGTTAATGAGGTGTAAGAAGTTAAAAGGAAAATATCATCATTCCCATTCCTTCAAAGGCCTGCATTAACTGAGAAATCAGTTCTATCATCTGGCTGCAGAAGTTCATTACTTAATTCCCATTCATATTGCATCTGTAGAGAATAACAGGCTGATGACATTTCAGTTAATCACGATCTCCCCTTCTCTGACAACCTGCCAGCAGTCTTTTTGAAAATAAACTTACAGAACAGAATCTTTTGAAAAAAGATTTTTCTCAGTCTCATGGAGCAGGAAAAGTAACAAGATGAATATGTGAAAATATTCCACAAATGAAACAAAAATATTCTGGATCTATTACCATTTCCCTCAGCATTTAATGTGTTATTTCATGTCCTGGTGAATTGTTACTGACATAACTTTACATTTTGGCCTTTATTCTGTTTAGAATGTTGGACTTCTATTGCTTCTGTAATATGCTTAATAGACAGAAGGATATCTTAAGTTTCCATGGACTGACTTGATTATCAGGCAGCTGCAGAAATGCAAATAAAATCATTCCTCTGTGAATATGCATGTACAGAGAAAATTCCATGTAGGGTAAGAAATAAGATTTCAAGCCATTACTGCTAGCCACCTCATATGTCATGCAGTCTAATAAATATGGCCATTTGTACTCAAAGTACCAGTAAAGGAATGAGGAATGGAAGAATAAACTGGAAAGAACACAGGAAGGCTTGGAGAGTTTTGCTGGCAGCAGTGGGTTCACAGAAAGTACAGTCAACAGTTGAACTTGTGTCACAGAAGGTGTAAGACCTGGGTGGAGGCCACTGAAACCTGGGGATATACTGTAAGCTGGAGGCAAAACCACAAGCAGGCATCACTGAGAAACAAAGAATAAAGTCAAAGGTGGACTCATTTACAGTAACAGGCTTTGTGAAGGTTCAATCAAAGCTGCTTAAGTGCCAGCAATAAAACACAGGATGTTGAGCTACCTGGAAACGTCCCATCTTGTAAACAGCAGCAATGTCACCAAGAAGAAATTCAGGTTTCCATCAGCAACTACATACTTCCAGCCTAAAGCCAGGAAGAATATCCATGGGTAGGGAAAGTGAACAGCTCTTTCATTAACATGGTTATTTAAATGATGATGTCTGAGCAAAAAGTGTGTGGCTCCTTCCTGAAGGCTGATCTGCACTTTATCCTTATAGAGGTAAAAACACCACCTTCAGAGGCAGTCTAATTTTTAAGGGAAACTCTGCCCAAAGGGGCAATAATATACTCAATGGTAATTCAGACTGATTATATGCCTCTCATAGATACAGTCAATGCCAGTTTCCCTGTGCTTGGTGGGGAAACCAGTGGCTTAAATGGGATGGGGCATTGCAGTACAGAGGCAGGAGAGATCATGTCAATCCAAGCTCAACTGTGGAAGCTCTCCCTGCTTTTTTGCTGGAATGCCTGTCAGGGCAGCATCTCCTACTTCTGCAGGGCTAGTGGGCACTGCCAAACAATCTCTTGAATGAGTTTTCATGTCTTCACAGAGTCAGATGGATGGCAGCAGTGCCCTTGCATAGGGAAGCAGTGGATCTTTGTCAGCAAACCAGAGTCATTTGTTTATTTATGACAAGAAGAACAAGTAGAAAGACTGTACACATTCCCATGGCCTTGGATAGTTAAGGCTAAGAAAAAGGGAAGCAAAGTGAGCCAGTTGTTGTATGACTGGTATTAAAAAAACAACTGTGCCAGGTTATCTCTGATGACGGTGCATTGTCACATCATGGCTCAGCATACTGGGAACTGAGATCCTGCCCTCTTTTGCAGTAACTCCACTCTACAGGACTGCAGAAGCATTTACAGCAATATTGAGACATTCAACAGTTCACTCAATTCTTTCTCTAAGGGACAGTTTCCATGTCAAGTCCGAATTCTTGTGGTCTCCTGGCCCTGCAGTGTGCAGCCTTAGTATCCAAAGGTCTTACAGCGCTGACCTCAGAAAAGTCTTTTCACTACAGCAAAATATTATCCTATGATTGCTAAGCAGTTACGATCTGTAACTAAGTCTTAACTCATGGATGGCTGTTACAGCATAGATTTTTATATATCTCATCGCAGGGGTGGAACTGCACAGCTAAGCAGATAATTAATAACTTTAGACACATTACTTAGTACCTCTTCTGTATAAGGGAAGCTTTTTAATTAGAACTTCTGGAGAGATACAGCTGACTTGACCAAACCAAAAAAGTAGGTTCTTTTGATGGAAGGAACATACAGGAAAACAGGATTACTCAAGTTCACAGAGAACCTCCTGTTTAGTAGTTCCCTCCAGTCTTTAGTTAGTATAGGAGGATACACACCATCACTGGGGAGGCTACTTATTTTGTCTGAATTTATGTAGCTTCAGATCCACTGAGGCCATTGTAAAAGCAAATGCATCCCCCACTCCCCTTCCCACTCCCCACTGCCTTAGAAGTAATAGAAAAGACAGTGTCTTTACAAACACTTAGGTGTATTTCTTTCAGAGAACTTTCATTCCAGCTCCTTATACAGCGGGTAGGAAACTCATACGTACCACACATGACTGCCAAGGTCTATCTGACTTCTTCACACAATGTACAGTATAATCACTCTGCACTTCCACTACAGAAGGTGGCCAGCCTCATGACTTGGTAACCATAGCAGCTGCAATAACCAAAAAAAATTCTAATGCTGGGTGCATGCACAAATCTGTTGCTTTAGCACCACTTATTTGTCATGAATAGCATCAATGGGTTTGCCTCAAAATGTCCCAGTGAAAAGATACTGTTCATCACTACATGTGTCTCATGCAGAAGAATGCTTTCTGTCACTCTCTTGACTTGTGTAACAGCTAGAGATATTTTTTCTACAACTGTGATCTCAGATATTCAAGCTGGGATTTCTGTTTCTTATATGGGAAAGATTGGTCCTGGAGATTTTCCATGCTGGAATTGCTGGTGTTTTTCCTGCCATGTATTAAATATTGCCTGCCAGAACTGAGAAGTAATGACAAGCAATAATATCTGATTCTTTCCCAGTAACAGTGCCAAAACATAGTATCAGGATACCAGTAGCTGTCTCAATGCTATTAACTCTTTCAGACAGAATCAATGAACTTTCCACAGGTGGGGCATGTAAGTAGGGAATTTCTCCCGTTCCTCTTCCTAATGGTTTCTTTCCAGTTAATCTAAAGCCTGGGAGAACATTGTCCCTTAGAGAAGTTCCAAGAACTGTGCTCTCCTCCCAGACCATCCCAAACTTAAAGCATCTTGCTTTTGTGCAAGTGCAGTGCAGAGCTAAGGCTGTTGTAGATATTTTGACAGAATATCCTCTTAGTTCTGGTAACAATTTCACTACAGTGGGCATTTAGAAGCCTCTTAGGGTTGTGGTGCTGCTATAGCATGCACTATCAAGAGCATTCAGTTCCTGACAGTATGTCACATTTGGACTTAACCGAAGCCAGTGACAGTTTAACACTCATGAGTTATAAAGTGAGTCCATGCAGGCTTACTTGTATTAGAAAGTTCCCATGTCAACCCAAAGCCTGAGAGCAAGATATACCTTGCATATGCAACAAATTTAGAGATGACTCCTAAAATCTGAGTTCATCTTTTGGATTCCAGCACAAAGAGCTACTACCTAAGATGAAGCTTGGTTGAAGATTTCCTTTCTTCTTTATTTCTTTTAAAAAAAAAGTACCCTTAAGAACACCAGGAGCTTCAGAAAAATCAGTTGTATTATTTTCAATATGCATTGTTTAAACAAAGGAAACAAGAAGTTCAGATTACATAGGGAGTAATTTAAAAATTCAATGCTGCAAATATGGTCTTCATAGAAAATTGAAGTGCTCAGGTAACATCTTTGCAAGACAGACTTGTTTTGCTTTCTTATGAAGCAGTGGAGACACACAGGAACACTTGGCTGGCACAGGGCCACATAGGTCCAGAAATAGAAGAGCTGCTACAGTTCTGGTTAAGGTGATGTAGCTGTTAGTTATAATAAATACTCATCTTTGCAGACTAGCATAGAAAAAACTTACCAGTTGCAACCTCTCCATTGCTTTGCAGCCATCTCTACCGGCCATAATTTGCTCTCAGAAGATTCTAAGGACTATTATAGACTCCTTCCTTCAAAAAGACAAAGGAAGGGCAGGCACATCACAAACCTCCTTTTCTATTATGCTGGAAAATGCAAATAAAACCAAACCAGGAACATCAGGCTGGAAGATGCTGCTGGAAGAGCACAACAGTCAGGTTTCACAGACATCTGTCTCATTATTTAGTCCAGTTCTTGTAGGGATCAGTTGGGGAGTAGTCACATGGGGTGTTAGTTCTGAGTGCTCCCTCAGAAGCTCACCTGAGCAACTCCCTTATGAACTCAAAAGCTTCAAAGGATCTCTGTCTAGGGCACTAGCCATGTCATGTCAGAACCTGCCTAGTTTGTTGAAGCTTGAGATGATGACAAGCCACACTGCTATGAATGAAAAATTCATGTTATTGTTGCCATATATTTTTCATTATTTCTATAGCATAATGGCTGTATGGTAAATACCAGCATTTTTATATGCCTACACAAACCAAAGATTGCTTACCTTAACTTATTACATGTTTCATTAACTCTCTTGTGTAATTGCTTTTTTTTCCCCACAGAACAACGGTCCCTCCTTTGGTTCTTAATTTTGGAAAAACAATTAACTTAGCATACCATCTTTTCTAAAAAAATTAGCCAAATCCAAGTCCCTCATTAAAATTAGATTTCCAGTCCAGAGAATAATATTTCTTCTACCTGGACTTTTTCTGTTAAGGCATGACTCCCTTTATTCTGCTATCTTACACAAAGAGCAGTAATTATTGGGACAATTAAAAAAAAATAGACAGTTTTAAGCTTTGCCTTTTATTGAAATAGTTTATTATCATACTCATACCTCTTCAAGACCAAACCTATCTGGTGAAATTGCAGAGATTTTAAATATTTGTCAGTATAAGAGGTGTCATTAAGCAGCTTGCATGTAGTCAAAGTTGTAACAGATGTGCTTACATCAGCTCTAATAACATTCATAAACTCATTTAGCAGAGACTTCATAATGTCTGCAGAACTTTATTCAAAAGTAATTACTCCCCTTGCAGCATTCAGTCCATCTCACTGTTGAATATAATCTTCACATACTAGTATATTGCACATTTGGAGAGGAATTGGAGAAGTAACTGCTAGCAGTGAGGAGTGATCATCATTCATTTTACACTACAGTTCTGCTTTAAAAGCCTGACTTTCATAAGGACAAGCCAAATTAGGTAACCTATGTGTTAAAAAAATATGTGAGAAATTCAGATATATTATATCTTCATCGATCATGAGCAATGAGTAGGCTTTCTATTTGTGACACACTATACACAGCTATGGGAAATTATGGCACCATGCCTTCCTTTTAATTTGGTGCTGCTGGGAAGGAAGGGCTGTGGTAATTGGCTTCACATCGATTTTTTTGAGAGTCCAAAGATTCAATAGGTACAGGTACACTTTCTAGAAAAGCTAGAGGAAATGCCTGATTCTTCATGTGCCTGTTGCCATTGTGCAAGGCAGCCTGGGCAGTGCAAACCTGTAAAGCACTGCATCTCATAACAAGTTTCAAAGATCATACCCTCACACAGTTGCTGTGCTCATTAAACTGCTCTTTTACCCTGTGTATCTCTTTTTCCATACATGCTGTGTACTAAAGTGTAGCGGACGGCTAAGGATGAAGAGCAGTGGAAGCAATTCTCCCTCTTTCACTTGTAATTCCACTTGTAACTCACCACTTGTGACTGTAACTCACTTGGCAATGCAATGATTCATGCGGATCATTCTGTTGATTTTGTCTCAACCACCAGCTCTGGGTAAGACAAACCAGTTCTAGCTCCTTGCTTCATAGGAGAGAGTAGAGTGATATTAAAAACTCTTGTCCTCCAAAAACAGAGCAACAACCTGCCTAAATTCTGCCATGATGCCTGTTCAGCATGGCTCCTCACAAGCAGGCTGTGGAAGTTTCTGTAACACTGGTGGGACTGCAGAGCTCACTTGTTCCTTTAAATGGAGCCCCACCTGGGACTGCAGAGCACAACAAAGCTTTACAATGGTTGTTAAAGCATCACAGCCTTTACAAAACATTAAATAAGAGTTCAGAAGGTGCTTTTATTTTTTTTAATTTATGAACCATTAGGAAAAAAACCCCAAAAATTAATGATTTAGCTCTGGCTCCTATCCCCACAAATGAGAATTAGAAAGTTGAATTCTCAGCCTTTCTTTTACTTGAAGGATCATCTTTCAATTATACACTGCTAAAAAGTTATTCATTACTCTGTTTCTCTTTGTTCTTTAGTTATTGATTGCATTGGTTTTATAGTCAGTTTTCACTTCCCCAAGTTGGATTTTCTTCCTTCTGTGGGTGTGTTCCCCCGCCCCTGCTCCTTCTTGCAGCACAGGAGGATTTGAACATTGCTCATATTATTTTTATCACATTTCTTCTTACTCTTATTTTTTAAATGATTTTTACTACACAGAAACTATTGTACAAGCTGACCAGACTAAGATGTAGTCCTTGTTTCCAGACCATTGTTCCCATTACCCTAAACCCATTCCTATTGCCTAGGGCAACAGGGAGGGTAGAGCTGTGGTGGTCAAGCAGACATTCTTAGAGACTTTCTTCGTGTCTTAGCTATGCAGGATGGCTCAGGGACCCTGAGGGCAGTACAAACAGCTGCCTGCCCTGTGTCTGGTCCCTGAAGGAGCAGTAGACAGGATCCCCAGACCTTGTTGCTGCACACGAGCAGGAAAGCAGGATACTGAACAACCCCTCCTGAACCAGGGAAAGGAATCATCTACCACTTCTCCACTACTGGGATGTTTAATTACAGCCCCAGCTGGCCTCTAAAGCATAAAAAATTTCAGGCATCTTCTCCCTAACCTCCCTGCTCACATACAGAAAGATAGAATGGAGGCCACATAATGAATCAACTCTGTTTTCACAGTACAAGGGCATAAAACACTTCCCTGGGATACTCAGCACTCAAATATTTGCCTGGTGGGCTGTCTCCAAAACTGTTTCCAGCAGCAGGGCTAGACAGCTTCCTGCAGCCACAGAACTTTGCTTCTCCCCTAACCCATCCCTCCTCTCACACAACATGCCAGGGAGTATTTAAACATCCACATAGAACCTCATGTTTGAGATTTCATCCAAAACACAACCTTCTACCACCCACTCAGAGTAAACTCATTTTATTTGTCTAACAAGAACAAAGGGCCAAGCGACTTAACCCTGCCAAGCTTACAGCCAGGAATCCAGACTTTCACATCCTATTTATAACACCCAAACTCACCCATTCAGCTAATCCTTAAACAACAGTGATAAATTATATTGTGTCAGAGACATCATAGGACCCAGTACTCTGCTTTTAACAACTTCAAAAAAAAAGACAAGAAAGGAAAACATCTAATGATGAAAAGAAGCAGAGATCCCTTTCCTTCTTTGCCTCTGCAAAGGTATATTCCAGCAGGCGTAAGAGATGCATAAAGCAGGATGCCTCAGATTAATAAACATAGGCCCTTTCCATATTACTAATTACATAGCTAAGATACTCCAATTTAAGGAATAAAAAATAACAAAGGAATGTCTTTTGTGCTGTTAACTGAGTAAAAAAATATCCTTGCAGAGAAGTGTGAAAGAAAATGCCATGCAAGCTAGAGTTTGAGTGGTACATGCAATGGCATGTGCACTGTAATGCCACTGAAATAATTTTCCTGCAGTTGGCAGACCAATGTATCCCTGAGATTTAGAGCAGAGTGTCAGAAGCATTGCTGGTGGATGTCATTTCCATGGGTTGTCACTCAACTCACTAAACCCCCTTACAGAAAGATCAACTAAGGATACTGCCTGTTTAGACAATGAGCCTGCAGATATTCCTCAACTCTATTAATAATCTCCTGAACTTTTAATAATCTATAACATTCACACACATAGAATTACAGAATGGTTTGAGTAAGAAGGGACCAATCCCCTGCCATGGGCAGGGACGCTTCCCATGAGAACAGGCTGCCCCACCCAACTTAGTCTTGAACACTTTGAGGGATGAGGCATTCGCAAGTTCTCCAGGCAACTGGTTTCAGTGTCTCACCATGCTCACAGTAAAGAATTTCTTCCTAATATCTAATCTAAATCTCCCCTCTTTCATCAATTTATGTAGCTCACTGATAAAAGCATGGATCCCTAGAATAATACTTACTAAATGCAAAATGAAAAATCCATACTTCCAGATTGGATGATTCATTGCAGGTCACAGAAAAGGAACAAATTTAGAGAGAAGTTAAATACAAATCTGGACCAGAATGAGCAGTGCCTCCATCTTGAATCAACTCATAGCCCCATTGCTACACAGACAGCCAAGCTTCTCATTTCAAGGCTGCTACACAGGGATACCATTCCCATGCAGAAATGACTAAAACCCTGACTGCTCAATTTGCCAAGTCCCTCAAATAATCCTAAGTAAACGTACTGCTTTCCAGAAACCCCTTTAGGTAAAAAATTGCACAAAGTCCCCCTCGCCGCCCTACTGCGAACTCTTTTCCTTCCAGGAGAAACCTTGTAACCACTCCAATAATTTTTTAACCATATGATCCTAAAACTTCAAAGGAGTTTTTGATATTTATGTATCCCTGGAACTGGTTCCCTGACTAGTACATTTTAGCTATGATTTTTCCATGTGTACAGTATTTCACTGTTAATAACGCACAGAAATTGTTTACAGAAGTAAAGATGTGTGATAAGAAGAGAATTTGCAAACTCTGCAATTGACAATCTTTTCCGGAATTTTTGCTTTGTGTGATGAGTGGGCGGGTGATGAATATTAAGCATAAAGAAAATAACTTGCAGGTTTCTGTCAGCAGCTGAAGTCCATGCTGTTACAGCTACTCTGTTTGCAGCACTTGCTGTGTTTGTCTGTGCTGTGCTATGCTGTAGGCATACCCTTTCTCTAATCACCCTGCTCTTTGCAGCAAATTGGTTTCAAATCCTTATTTTTCAATTGTACTCAGAGAAAAGTGGGACTAGTTCTCATTCCTGCAGTGCTGATTTCTTCCAGCTCCCTGCCCACCTGCTTGGCTTGCGGCCAGAGTAAGTTAGAGTATAGTCTGTGCCTGTGGGTCCTTTCTTCATCCCGGGTGCACCACAGTGCTAAGGTTCTGCTGTAGTGATAGTTTTCTTACCAGACAGGTTTGCAAGCATGTAAGGTCATAGGTTACCACAGGTTCAAAGCCAGGAAGCACATCCTCATGAAGAGAGCTTTCCAGCATCAAATTCCTACCATGTGATGGATGTTAGCAGAGGAGCCTGAACTTAAATATAACTTAAACTTTCCTGGTCTTTAGAGATGCTTGTAGGTGGTATTTTGGCACACTCTATTAGGGAGACAGGGTGCACTTTCTTACAAAGAGCAAAAACATCCGGACAACCTCATCAGCAGGTGGTCTTAAAATCCTGGTAAATTCATTTTGGTAATGGAAGAAATACACAAACTCATCTCTCCTGAAGGGAAGTATCTATTAGGATTGCACATTTAGTTCTTATACTCTCTCCCATGGGAGGAAAAGCAGTGCTTCTATTTTCCCCTAAATCCAGAGGATGTCTTCATTATGTTCTACTAAGAGCCTAGCATTACACGAAGACATTGCTAATGAGTGCCTCTAGGCTTCGAAAGGCCTCAAGAGGTCTATGATTAAATACAATAATTTGCAGTTCTGCAGTACATTCCATCTGAAGATCTTGCATTTTTGTACATATTCCTGTGAATTAAGCTCAGTGTCTCACATGTGAGCTATTTCTCATAAATATTGAATACACTGGTAGCAAGGACACATTCCCAAGAGGTCAGAGCCATATTTTGGAGCACTTTTGACTGGTTTCACAGTTGAATCCGGGTACCCAGTATTCTGGGTAGGTTCTCCCCACAGCATTATGCCCTGATAGGGGCAAGATGTCCCACCTCACTTTATTGCAGTTTGGAAGAGGGCAGCCTCTCCTCAGATTTTTCCGAGAAGGCTGTAGATAGTGAATTCACAAAAAGATGAATATTCCCTCTAGTAGAATACCAAAGAGCTGGATTTATTGATTACCTACCCTCAATACCTTGCAGCTGGTTCATCATAGATTGAATACAGGAAGCTCCACATTAAAAGGAAATTTAACACTGCCCTTTGCATTCCAGGTAGAACAACAACACCTGACACAGGGCTCTAGATCTTACTTGTTCCAGTTTGATCTCATCTGCCATGATGAGAAATTCAAGAAAAATTGAAGAATGGCCTGTCAAATTTTGTTTCTTCTCTTTCTCTTGTGTCTTCTGTTTCAGTCAACACTTCTCCACCTCCAGCAAAGGTGATTATTGGAAAAATATTTCCACACTTATAAATACACTTATACACACTTATACTATTTAATGGGACCAGTTAAAGTTGATAGGTTTAAAAAAATCCCACATCATGTTTCGTTATTCTGGCTGCCTTTGTTTCAGGAGTCAAAACCAAGAATAGGTTTGGAACTCAAATCCTCAGAGTAGTAGAATGAAACGACACTATACCATTAGATCGGAACTTTCACTGCAAAATGCCTAAATTCAAGATTTAAAATCCCTTATATCAAGTAGACTCCTCATGCTTGTTTTTGTTATTAAGATGCTTTTAGTAGCAGTGAGGTCATTTGTCAAGGGGATGCATGTTCGTGTTGCCAAGTACAGATCCTTGTTTGTTCAGAGTGTTAACTGATCTAGATTTATCTGTTTTTAACAGGAAGTCCTACAGAACTGCAGGTTGCAGAAAAGTCCAGAGGCAGAATTACAAGAATTAGTGGGTTAGCTTTAATTAATACTGAATCAATGAAATATATGTTGGCCTTGAAGGCTTTCTCTGCATTTCTTTCTAGTATCACTGGATATATGCTAGAGGAAAACTAACAGAATTTCCTTCAGCAAGATGGGAAAAGAAACACATGGTCAAGGGAAGGCAGATGATGAAATCCTTCTGGAGGGGGAGGTCTGAGACATGTCCACATCCAGCTAGAGGGAAATGCATTCACCCAGCCAATGAGGAAGACTATCCAAAGGTCAGAGGGTAGCTAAGCAACAGAAAGGAGAAAATCTCCACCACCTTCAGCTGGAAATGAAGCAAAAAGAATACTATTTCTAGGGTTTAGTAGCAATGTTGTCTAGTGGGTAGGCAGCAGAGCTATGAGAGCAGGCAGTGTTTAGTTTTCCTGTAGAGTTTTTTGTAGACTTGCTATGTGACATTAGATAAAGCAACTATTTGGTGCCTCACTTTCCCCACCTAAATACATACGTGTCTTGTTGTGTATTATATAGCTTACTACCATAGGAAGGCTGGGAAATCTAAATTTCTTCACTGCTTTAAGACTATCAGATAAAGAAGCTACTGAAGTTGAGACTAATACTTTTTTCTGCTTATTTCTAATAGGCAGACACACAGTAGGAACCATTTTGACATGTGTTAGCGTGGGTGGAAATTACTCATTTGGCTGCACTGGTAGCTAATTGCTGTAGATGGGCTGCTGCAGCAACTCTAAATAAATCCCATAAAACAAAACGGATCCTGAAAAATAAGTGAATCTTGTGGCTCTGTTTCTAATTACCTTAATATATTTAACATGTGTATGTATGAGCATGTCCTAATTTAAAAAGCTGTGAATCATAGAATGGTTTAGGTTGGAAGGGAACTTAAAGATAATTCAGTTCCAACCCCTCTGTGATGGGCAGCGATACCTCCCACAAGACCAGGTTGCTCAATGCCTCATCCAGCCTGGCCTTAAATGCTTCCAGAGAGGGGGCATCCACAACCTCTCTGGGCAGCTTGTTCCAGTGCCTCACCACCCTCACAGTAAAGATCTTCTTTCTTCTATCCAGCCTAAATCTACCCTCTTCCAATTTGCATCCATTACTCCTAATCCTGCCATACTGTACCCTATTAAGAAGTCCTACCCCAGCCTTTCTGTAGGCCCCTTTCACACGGTGAATACACATAGACTTCCTATAGTGCATTCATTCTTTAAATTACTAGTATAATGAACAACTAATGCCAAAAAGCGACCCAATTTTTTTCCCCACGGTACTCACTAATATGATGTGCTTTTTAAGAGATCTGTTATATCCAGGAAAAGTTTTAGCAATAAATATATTGTAACAGTTTGCAAGAAAAATGTGACAAAACTAATGCTGATGTTAGGACCAGAAAAGCTAGGGAGTGAGGATTAGAATTTAATTCTCAATTCCAACAGGGATTTTCTGGCTTCTCGAGGATGATGGGTGAGCTACAAACCACTGGTGGGCCAGGTCCCAGCTGGAATGAACAAATGGCTGTATCCAATGAAAAGCTCCCACTGGCTACTCCTCAGGGCATCTCCACTTCCTTCTTTGCACAGTGTCCATGCAGACACTGTGCAGACTAGCTATTAGATACTTACCACTTGAATTTGTATCTTTAGATCTGTGCCTTTCTCTTTAGGGCAGAGTAGAGGTGGCAAAGTGTCTTTTTTGGCAAGCAAAGTGTAAGCATTAGGCCATAGCTACTACTTTCCATCACAATATGAATGTGTGTCATGATTTCAAAAAAGTGGATGTGAGCTACTCATGTTTCCTTACGGCCTTAACACTCAACCAACACAGCACCAAGGAGAAATACAACATATATCAATACACTGTAAAGAGAAGGCTCTTTTACAATCTACATCTGCTGGGCTCCATCCAGGTTCCCAGCCCAGGAGATCCTTGTAGACAACTAAGCATAGTAGCAGGGTGCAATCTGCCCATGTGTCTCTGCCTGGGAAGGGGACATGGGCATCCCATGGCTGAGAGGTGAAAGCCATGCCCCTGCCCATCTCAGGAGACAAACAGAAAGGGCACCTTGTCCCATTTGGTTTCTGTTCACATATCTTCTCTTTCCCACTCCCACACTCCAGCACAAAGATATTGAAGCAACTGCTAAAATGCAGCTAGTCAGAGATCCACTGATTTCTGCCACGCTTAACAGCGGTGGAAGCAAACTTGAAGGTGGAGGGAAGAACATTTCAGTGGCAGCACTTCAATGCTAGATTTAAAAATCAGGGTCTAATGTTTCTGTAAATTAAAATTACATAATCAGTCAATAGGCTCAGAGAGTTTTCCTGCTAGGAAATTACTACTGAGGCTATAGTTAGGGGCTGGTCATGTTCAAAACTCTTGCAGATAAAGCTGCTAAACCCCACTCCAAGCTACCTCCTGCCATAGATCCCAGATGAGTTCACTAAAAAGACCTTCTGCCATTGTTCTTGCCTGGAAGGAAAATTAATACTGTTAACTATAAGTCTGCAGTTACTTTATCCATTTCACACTCACCCACATCCTTAATCCTTTGTTCCTCTCATCGGTTTCACCTGCCTTGGGAAGGACCTGACAAATTACAGAGTCAGGATTAAGTTCATATTTTGAATTTATTACTAATATTTTTGCAGTTTATACCCCCACGGTTTCTAGAGGTGACTTATTCAGCATGCCTAGAAACACAGGGCATTGTCAGAGGCATTTAATTTCCAGCTAAGACAATGGAAAGCACTCATTTCTTATAACCCACTCTTTAACTCTTTCTTACAAAACCATTTTCTGAATGCTTTTGAATCCCAAATATCCTGGGGGGAGAGGAACATATACAAAAATTGGGTGTCTTGAGAGTCACCCTAAAGGCAATAAGAAAAACTGTAGTCTAAATGGACTGAAGGACCCCACTTCACAGAAAGCCCATGATTGACTGCTCTGCATAACTACATTCCCAAATATTTTCTGTAGCAAATAGATCACTCCCATTTTGGGACACAGAGTAATCTTACCCACTCTGTTGTGAGTGGGGGGCAGCTGGACATGTGAGTGTGTGACTTGCTAAAATAAGACATAAGCCCTCGAAAACAGCTCAATATAATCTTTCAGGCTGTCCATCAAACCTTCTACAGGAGACTTATTTTTCCCTTGCATCTAGTCAGAACTGTGATGTTACTAATGATAAAAAGAAATCACTTTCTTCATTGATTTGTCCTCTGGTATGCATTCAGATAGATGAGATTTCAGGTACCATCACTGTTTCCCCAGGCGACATTCCCTTTTTCTTCTACAGAAAGACTCATGAGGAGGATCAGGGAGGAGGAAGTGCTTTCCACCTCCCTGATGTGGGGAGGATAAAGAGAGAAATAATTTAGAAACAAAACCACCCACAGCTGGAAAGCAGAGGTTCTTCCTGAGAAAAAAACAATGTGAAGAGAAATTGCTAAACTTCTGCTGAAAATAATGGAAAACACCTGCAATCTAACTCTCTACGAAAGCTAATTAAATGAGAGAGATTGGTGCTTACTGGAACTTACAGAATCTCAGCAAAATTTAAAGTATTATCTCGCACATGACTTATTAGCTTGCTATTTTAGGGAAAAATATTTATCCTTTGTTACACTGATTAGATGACAAAATTGATTGACTTCCTAAGTTACTTGGACTGAATCATATATATCTATACCCTCCAAAATAGGTATATGCTAAATTATTTACACCCTTTGCACATCAGTGCCCAAAAAGCCCATTCCTGTATTCAGCTGTATGTCCAGCAATCCACAGAAGCAAGAATGTGTGCTCACGTGCCCTTTTTTCTTGCACAAATAAGAAATGTGCAATCATCACAACCTCTTTTATTTTAAATAAAGCTTCATACTTGAATTTTCCTCGTGTCTAAAATGGTGGTATTTAGCTACCTCACAGGCTGTTCAAATAATTTTGAGGATATGCAGGGTACTTTGCAAATAGAGAAGATGACAGTCCTGACTCTGGGGGTGTGACACAGAAAGAATTGAAACAAATAATGGAGAAAAGAAAAAGGAGAAAGGTGCAGGCAGGCACAGTAGTCATACTGCTAATACATATATAACTGGCTTGTTTTGTAGCGCTTCCAACATTTATTTGGCAAGATTTTAGTTCACTGCACTATTAGCTGACACTTTCCTTGTTCCTGTAATCCATGGCAATGCACCTAGAACATATGGTACGTGATGAATGAGATGAGGGACTGTCTGGTATCAAAAGTTAGAAGCAGACAAATGTGAAGCTGCATGAATAGATGCCATTCCAATAAAATTTTGTATGTGACACTAATTAAGTCGTTCAGACTTTTCAGAGGTGGTCAGCAGTCTTGCATTCATTATTTTCCAGATGACTGATATGAGGCTGTGAAAATGCAGGAGCTACTGAAGGACAAAAGGCAAAGCAAGCTGGAGATAAAGCATGCTAAGTACTGAGAGTCACTGATCACTGTGAAACATGAAGTCTCACTGTAACATGGACACTTGAAACTAGTGACTTCTCTTCAGCTTCTACTTTCCATTCCTCAGCTCTGCATTCATGAAATACAGCTCTGCATTCATGGAACAGAGGTAGTGCCCTGCTGCCTCAGAGGGAAGGGAGAAGACAGATGAGTTAGTGTTTGTGAGGCACAGTTACTATAGCAATAAGCAGAACAGAAAAATGCATAAGGAAAGTAAGTGCTTTCATCGAGGATAGTATGCAGTCAACAAGCCATAGAGACACACTCAAGAATGATGGAGGGAAAGCATTCTGAGCAGCTGCCTGTGAAGTGAGCACCATCCATCTTGTGTGCTGGGTGAGGCAAGGCTCCTGTGGCATGTTGTGTGATCATAAAATCAACAGCGGTCTTTCAACATAGGCTTACAGGCAACATTTCCAGCTGAGAAAAGCCTGACTTGGAAATCCTTCTGGTGAGGACAGAGAGAGTTCAGTATATGGTTACCCAGTTTATAAAAGCAGTTCTATGCTATAGCATCAAGCTGATCCTGACCAGCTATAACACTGAGGTGTGCTACACAGACCACGGCAATAACTGGCTGCACTAACAATGCCTCACCCCACCATGAGGAGCAATGGGAAAGTACAGAAAATTTAGCTTTTATGGAGGAAGGTGACTGTTTCAAGAGAGATACTTCACACAGCTTTTTTGACACCTGACTCTTCTTTCCAAACTGTGTTTTCACTCCTCTCCATCTCCTTGTCCAGATTTCCCTCAGACTTTATGTTTGCTCTTGTCAGCTTTACCCCCATGTTCTCACTAATGCTCAGTTTTTCTTCTAAGGCACCTTGTATGATTTTATTAGTTATCCCAGCTGGTTTCTTAGTGGCCTCTCCTAAACAATGTGAACTCTCCCTCTGAATCTTGGCTTCTTATAAGCCTGCCTTCCTAGCTCCTAATACCTGCTGTCTTTGCCAAGTCAGCTTCATATTCCTCTTCTCCATCTCCTATTCTGACTCAGTTTTCATAACCACCCATTGGTTTCTATTTTCAGAAAATAGAGATTCTCTTAAAAAGCCAATTGTAGCAATTCTGGCTATCAAAAATACTGGGTATTGCAAGATGAGTTGAAAGTTGCATGCACTGGCAGCACTGCAAACTTTGACAAACATGTTTTTGCACACTAAAAATACACCAGTAAGTCCTGAAATCAACTCCTGTCACAAGTTGTTGCAACTGCTGCATTACTGCAGTTTTCTGGGATTTTTTGGTAGGATGCTGTGCATATTCTGATTGTGAGAAAAATCACTGCATGTATTCAAGTAACTGTGGCATTCCTTAAACAGGAGTTTCAAGGATGAGAAGAGCACCTTACTGCAAACAATATAACTGCTGCTAGTTTTATGTTTCCTGACAAAGAGTGTTTTCCATCACTCCCTGGCTTGGCTCCTAAGGGCAGTCTGAGGTGAAAGCAGAAAAAGTGTCCTGTGACCAGAGCCTGCCTGCCTTCCCTCCCTTACGGCCTGCCTGTCCTCTTTATCTATTTCCACCTGATAAGGTGAGAGTAGCCAGAAAAAGCCAACCTATGATGTCAACCTGCAACTTTAAGACTTCTTGAGCTATTTGAACTGCCCTTGCCAGAATTTCTACCACAAACATATCAAGTAAGCTTTGGATTTTTTGCTTTAGGAGTTAGAGGGTTTCTGTTTGTTTCTGCATGGGGGGCAATGGGAGGAGAGTTATGTTTTATTTTTTAATAAATATACATTTTAATAAATATGAATTTTCTTCTAGGATCCACAGCAAACAAGAACTCACAGCCACAAACTAACGCTCTTTGCATTTTATCACTGCACAGACTGGATGGGCTTGGTGCATGTTTAATGAATACAAAACTGCAAGCATTCAAGAAGATCAGGGGAAGAGGAATGCAAGGATCATGAACTCATCCAGTTCACCTGTATTGTCACTGATGTTCTGCTACCAACAAATAGTCATCAAGTCCTAGTCTTCTAGCCTCAGATCTACCATAATTTTGCTGGGAAGTAGTAATTCTTGAGGTGTTGTTTCTAGTCTGTGACTCATGGCTTTGTACAGTCTCCCACCATGATTCTCCCTTGGTTTTGTATTGATATTTTTTTCCCAGTTCCAGAAGTATTGCTGTTACTGGCTACACACTGATCTGAAGAACAATGAGGATGCCCAGAGTAATGACTGAGTAGTTCATTACAGCAAAAAGAAGAAAGAAAAAGGGTGCTTTTGAGTACAGAAACAATCTGCAAAAGCTTCCAGCTTTATTTACATCCAGCAACCCAACCTGATGCCAAGTGAGGGTGTTGGAAGGGCAACCTCCAGATTTTCATGTAACCATTCCAGCTGCCAAATTAATTTTTGCAGCTTACAGCTAACAATTGATCATACATTAATCAGTTGTTAGCTTCTTTTATTTAGATCATTGGGATAATTAAAGTACTACTAATTCCATGGTGTCAGCGATTCTGAGACTGACCTCCTGCTGGCTCTGCAATCTCTTTCAGAATTCAGAAAATAAAACAATGAATAATACTGAAGAAGGAGTACAAGTAACTAATATTTTATTTTCCATTTTTCCTAATCACAAGGTCATATAGTCAGCAGTGTAATCAATGCAAATACAATATACCTTTGGAAAACGGCCAGTGGAATTATCTGTGTAATTAACCCTGTGGAAAGGGCAATTAAGGCAACTGTTTCATAGTAGGGTACTTCATAAGTAGGGAGCAGAGATCCCAAAGCTCTTTATCAAAAGGAGCAGAAGACCAGTGATTCAAGCTGCCACATTTAAAAAAAAGTCAATGGCAAGTCCCTGCAGACATATATGTGGGCATGATGTCCTGTCCTTTGAATGCACACCTCTCTGTCATACAATTTGTGTCAGCATCATCTTGCTATGGCTCAGAAAGCCTTTCCTCAGCAAATATCTGGAGCTAGCAACTATTATGAATTTAGTTGATATGCACATGGCTGTGGTAAGCCTGGCCAATCACTGCTATCTCTGCTAAGATACAAGCAAAAGGAAGAAACTACAGATGTTAAATTGTGTCAGCCTGCATAACTATTTTAAGTAATTAATTCTGCAGGCTAATTTTGACTGTCTACAGAAACGACATCACTCATTCCTATTGCTTGTTCTTTGCTTATTGCATATACTGCATCTTTCAAATTCACAGACAGCATACAGATGCTGCAGCAGCACACATGATGCCCTCAGCAAGCTGCTCCTCTACTTTTCACAGTCCCTTCGGTGGCTTTTCATGATTCTGTGAATGAGTAAAATGCTTCACTGCTCATGAGAAGATGGTTTTGAAAGCAAATAAGAGCATTTGATGACAAAGGTAAAGCTAGAGAAGGGTAAAGCAAGGCTGTAGTAAAAAGTAACAATCTAGGGAGAGACGGACTGCAAAGTCCATCAGAGGACTTCTGGAGACAAATTAGAGGTTTCTGATCATTTATAAGACTGAGACTGAGGTTTTTTGAATCCTGGATTTGTATTAATAAGCATATGCTAGCTCAGTACTTGGTTCCTTTTTTCTGTCTTTAAGGCACACAGGATCCACAGAAAGTTCAAGGAAGCAGAACTGCCCTTACACTCCAACAGGACAGAGCACATGCTCTGGTGACCTTAAACTAGGAATTGACTGTGAAGGCATAGTAGAGGTTGTGAGTAAATGTAGACAATATTTGTAATCACATCTGCACACTACTGTCTCTACTGCTGTCCCCTGTCCACCAGGGTGCAACTGTATGTTTGCAAGCTACAGCAATCTGTATATGTTCATTCTCCAGTGGTAGGCCCTAAAGCCCAACATTTTTGCAGCCCTGTTGACCTCATCAACAAACCTAAGCTGCATGTCTGTGTCATGTGGGCTCCTGGGGGCTCTGAGGCAAGCTGACCCCAGCTCACAACTTCAGTCATGGCACTTATTGCTGCAAGCAGCTGGGGCAGCAACTCTCACCAGATCTTCAACCATCAGGGCCTTCAGGGAGGGCTTAGCTTCTCCAGTTTGCTTAGTCACCTGAAAAATCATCACCATCAAGAAGCCTGAGCCATTTTCACATTGCTGTGACTCAGCTGTGGGAAGGTTTCTCGTTAGTCATTCATGTAGTCTCAAAACTTCAGTGGTAGATTTTTTCACCCAAAAAAAGAATTATGTGCTGCTTCCAGTACCTCATTAGTGATCTCACGTGGCTCTGCTCTGCTCTTTGTAGTTACTGAGTGATGAAGTAGTTGTGGGCATCTATGAGCAACAGGTAAAGCTGTTACAGACCTGGAAAAGGAAGCTGAGGATCAGAGAGAAAAGTACTGCTGTTTCGTTCTTCATAGTCATTTTAAGGTGAACTCTGGAGCCATGGGGTTTTAGCTAGGTTGAATATAAAATCTACCTTCTTCGCTCTCTGGCATGTGAGGACAGACTGGGTAACATGAATTCTGAAAGCTCATGTGCAGGCAATTCAAGTAATTCCTCTCTCTTTTCAAAGTCTTGCCTATTTTTTTTCTTGTTTTAAAATTTTTGGATTTTCCGATGCTGAAACTTACAGAATCATAGAGTTGGAAGGGATCTTCAAAGATCATCTAGTCCAACCCTCCTACAGGAAGCACAGACATTTTACACTAGACCAGGCTGCTCAGAGACTCATCAAACCTGGCCTCAAATGTCTCCAGAGATGGGACCTCCACCACCTCTTTGGGCAACCTGTTTGAGTGTCTCACCATCCTCAACTTAAGTTTACTGGATTTCTTCCCTAAATGCCAGCAGGTTGAGGTGACCATCCAGTGAGCTGAAAATGGATGCAAAGGCCATAACTAATGCCAGAAAGGTAAATCAGTGTGACAGTAATAATTTGCAGTAAAGATGCAGTGCTCAACTTGAATAGGAAAAAAAGCTCTTCCTTTGACTAAGTGCTGGGTGAAAAACTTGGAACTAAAGAATTGATTTTAAATATGAAATCCTGAGGTTTTAGTTCAATTTCTGTTTGATTCTCTTCATTGTTTTTTATGGAAAGCTAATTTCCAGTCTTTAACTTACACCACTGATTGCCTTTTCCTGCATTATATGCTTTTTCATATGATTTATTTTATCTATTGCTGTTTTCCTTCAGCTGTCTGCAAGCTTCAGAGCTACTGATGCTGATTCTCACATCTTCATCTCACAAAGTGATACTGCAAGCTTGCATTGTTCACTTTGGTCAATTACAGAAAGATGACAAGAACAGAGGATAATGCACCAGATTCATCTAAAAGTATATTCATTCATGTTTATAAAGGTCTAAGAGAAACATGGGAATGCCTTTGACCATCAAGTCAGAAATTGTATTCATACCTGGGATGTAAAACTTGGGCTCTAAGAACGAATCCATATTTATGCAAGGAGTTTGCAAAGTAAAGAGCAGCAACCACTTGGCAGCCTTGGACACAGTTCAGTGAAGCATCCTTCTCCATGCCACTTCCAAAGCAGGAGCAGACCTTGCACTCTCAGCCAGATGTGTCCGCTCAGCCCAAGTGGGGCTTGGGTCCCTAGGGCTCACTGCTGCTCGATGGCCAATGAGATGAAGGGGGGGGGTCTGCACCGAGGAGACACCAGAAAAAGATGACTCATATTCAGCTGTGCAGTTGCCAAGTTACAGGAAGTTTAATTAGTGACATGGTTGAAATTCAGTCCTGAATGGTTGCTGGAGGTGCCTCCGTCCTGAGTGTTCCCTGTAGCAGCTGGCCACATTACTGTCCTCTCAAGCCTTCTCTCCACATGCTGTTTAAAACAGATCACTTCTCTGATGAGTTTCACAGGAAGTCTAGCACAGAGATCTCTTTGGTGGACATACAGAACCTCAAGTCACAGCTTCTAGGCCAAAGCATGCTATTTTTTTAGTGGAAAAGTCTATCAGAGAGAGCCAGGAAAACTCTGTGGTTTCTGCAGTAACTTTCTGTCTCAATTTTGAAAAATTCTCTCTCTCACAAGCCAGGTTTTAAACAGAGTGGGTTTGCTCTGAGTTCTGCTTCTAACTGCCACCTTTTCAGGGATCATTTTGAGAGGAAAAATAAGTTGGTATTAATTCGAAGCAGATTCCCAGCTAGTGGTCACAAACAGGAACCCACAGTTAGGGCCCCAGTCACCACGTCCTCTTCCATTCTCTGCATGCTGCCCAGAGGGACAAGGAAAAGAGAGAGCTGCAGGATGGTGGCCAAAGTCCAGGTCTCAGAGACTTACAAACTCCTCATTTCAAATTACACTTAGCAATTTTGCATCCATTCAGAGTCTGGGCCTTTCGTGGTAAGTGCAATTTTTCCACTGAATTAAAAGAGTGACTTTATGAATGAGCTTCAGGGATAGTTTTAAAGGTTGTGGGTTTTTTCCCTTTACCCTATTTGAAAAGCTGCAGCCATCAGGACAAATGGTTAATCCAGTCCTCAGTAGCATCCATATATTTCTGATAGGTTTTTCAGGGATTTTTTTTGTCCTTTTTGATAGGGAAGTGGCTCTAGTTTTGTGCTCTTAGTCCTGGTGCATGTACAGCAATACAGATGTAAACCATATACCACGAAGATGCTCCTACCTCCTCAAGAATAGGACTGAGATCAACAATGAGGGTGCTGGTTTACTTCTGTATAACACCTTAGTGCACCCACTGCTCAGGTCTCCACACCTCTGGAAGGATCTAATTGGGTTAGAAAAGGGCAGCTAAAACAGCTGTGAGGATGGAGAAGCTGTCTTATGAAAAGATTGAAAAGGCTAGTACTTCCTTGTCAGGAGAGAAGACTAGGGCTGAATACAATCAAGAGTTATACAACCATGGAGACAGATAAAACATGAATAGTGGAGATGTTCACAAAACACTACAGTACAAGAATCTGAAGCTGAGAGTACATAATTGAGTAAGACATCCATTTAAAACAGATTTTTTAATTTCATCTTTATATGAAGAATGGTGAACTTCTTCTTGCTACAGGAAGGTGTGGAGTCAGAGAGCTATAGTCAAAAAGGCATGAGATGAGAACATTAGGCTCATACATGAATACTGAAAGGTACGTGGTGAGAAAAATAGTAATTAATTAAAAAATAACACCAAAGAAGCTGCCATAGAAAGATGGCTAGTCTGAAACCACAGTCTTTATGAAGGAGCAAAAGGAAAAACGAGAGAGTGAATAAGCAAGCCCCTGGACTCATTGCACTGCTGTGAAGCAGTATCTATCATATAGGCTGTACAGCTGCAGTGTCCCCTCACCAACTGACATAGCTCTAGTCTGTATATTTTTATTAGAGTATATTGCATCCTTTCAAATCAACTTCACAGCAAGAATGTCAGTTCCAGGCTGCTCTTCACTGGGAGAGTGCAGGCTGGCCCTTCCAATGGCATGTTTCAGGGCAGGAGCTTGTAATTGTTACTTGTCTGTAAAATGTCGGTCCTTTGTTGTCATGGTATTTTACCAGATGTATGAGTAATTAGCTCCCTTTAGACATGGTATTGCCAACCTCAGCAATCTTTAATGGCTTAATTATCAGCATATTAAAAGAAGAAACGTTATGTTCTTTTCTGTGTGAGCCACTGTGTTTCACCTTAGCTCTTGTCTATGTTCAGACAAACTGGAAAACAAGCAATGAGGGACTCACCACATCAGTTCTCTGCAGAACTGCAGCTTCCAGGAAAACCACCAAATACTGTTCATATCGATACATATCTTAAGAAATTGCCCTTATAGGCATGGATTCAGCCATTTCCTACAAAACTTATTTATGGTCAACCCATTTGTAGCTAATATGAGCACCCCTTCATCCTTCTGTGACTTGTCTTGTTCTGAAGAGTCAGCTCAGATCTTGAAGGATATAAAAAGTTTTGTCCAGATCCTCTTCAAGGACACAGATTTCACCATCACAGGTGTTAGGAAACAGTGTGATGCAGAAGCCCGAACCTTACTGCCTTTCAATGTAGGAGTGATATCCTGTGGCAGGTTTAATGGAAATAGGAAAACGTAAACTTTTGGATCAAAATCAGAAAGAAGCATCAGTACATCCTGTACGTACAAACAAGCAATGCTTTCAAAACCATGGGCTGCATTCATTTCTTTATTGCTGCCTGTCCCTTTCTAGCTAACACAGCTCTGAATGTTCATCCAGCATTCACTGTAACATATCTATATATTTTGTTGTTATAGAGACTTGTGTAAAATACTCCCCCAAGATTATTTTCAGTTCGCTATCAGTGTGTTCATTACAAGCAGACTGGAACATGGCCATCCTCTTCATAAACTAATCAAGACAAAGAAAGGGGGAATAAATCAAACCTTGAGTCATATTCATATCTCCTGACAGCACTGAATTCAATGTTATTTACTGCTGCCTTAGTAAGTGGCAGAAGTAGTTGCAGAAGCATGATGTTGAATTGCTGGTCAGTTTATTCAAAGCCTAGCAGAGAATTAGTTGTAGATAAAATGAATAAACCTCTTACTTCCCTAATGAGCTCCAGTGTCTGCTCTCTATTCTAGATAGTTCTTTGTCAGCACACGTCACCTGTGCCCCACTCAGGAACAGTAAACACTTACTCATTGTAATGAAGAGGATTGCCTCTGGCAAAATAATTGCTATGACTCTACTCCTCCCTAATTAAATCACTGTTTTTCATTCTTTAATGGATTCATTATTTCAGTTATTAATCCAAACACTTGGCAGAGGAGCAAGTGTCCAAGACACTCCTTAAAACTCCAAGACCAAGCTCCTCATTTTATTTAATACTTTTGTAGGTTTTGGTTAAACAAATAAAGTACATGGCAGAGCTACTGTTTCAAACAATACTTTCTGTAGAGTTTTTTCTAATTATTTAATTTTAATTTCCTCACTTTTTATATTTTTGTTAAACTAGTTACATAACACAACATTTCGTGATGATATTCCAGTTCCTGGTTGCTGTATTTTCACAAAGTCCTCCTAGTGGAGGCAATTTGAGTTGCTTGTGGTCATACCATTGACCTTGAGTGAGCCTGGCACCTGATACAGCAGAAACACTGCATGGTCCATACCAGAACCAGCACAAATCACAGCCATGCAGCAGGCTGAGATGATCAATAAGGACTTTCCATGGCATTGTGGGAAAACTTGCTTATCTTTTCTGGGCACTTAGCAGGTGATTCTGGGAAGGTTATGGAAAACCACAGGAGGTCTATGGCAGTAGCCTGCAGCCACTTTATGGAAGCAGACTATTACGCCCACTTGGGCAGCTAAGACAACTGATCCAAGCTACAGAAGGGGTTTTTGTGCAGATGGCAGTGTAAGTAGGGCAACACCTGTGCTCTAGCTCAAGTTAAAGAGAAGCAATCTTGAATGAATAGATAAGGGAAGTTTGAGAAACCATGTGGTTAAATGTTGAGAAAAGAAGTGGGTGGTGGCATTGGGATTATCTATCTTCAGCCCCAAAAAGGCTGTGTTTCAGTGCGTTACAGGTGAGCATGCAGGCTTACTTTAGTGATCTGCAGAATTGTGCTATCATGTTTGCTTGGTTGCAGAGGAATTAGGGAAGGCTATTTCAGCAATGCAGGATTTGCCAACCTTTTTGAAACCTTAGGGTGGAAAGTACACTGTCGCACGTGCAGCATTTGTTTCCTGTTCTCAATATTGCCAGCACACATGCACAAGCAGCCTCAATTGATGGTGCTTTCTGCTTTTCCTGCAATGACATACGAAAATTCCACTCTGCTGGTACAGGGTGCTGACATAATCTCTCACACAAATCCTGTTGCTAGCCCCTAAACTTCAGCATTGCAAGGTGGGCTCCAACATCAGAGCCAAAGCAACACTTTGCCTCTCATCCCTCACACCAGCACAGCCATACAGTCAATTAGCTAAGGACTGGCGATCTGAAAGGTTGATATCACTCTTTCAAACTACATGTGGGGTCTTCCTTCGTTGTATAAATAACCTCAGGAGCTGGGGTATCTCTTATCCCTACTCTTTTCTCTTATGCAATTGAATAACACTCATTTTTCTATCAGTTAGTCTTTGCTATGTGCCAGACTTTTCATTTTCATAATGTTTTGGGAAAGCAGATGGTCTTTAACCTCTGAGCTTCTTGCTCAGCAGAGCAGTCCTGTGTTCCCACTCAGGACAGCAGCAACAGTCACTGGTGCAGCAAGCTTGATCCCTTCTGGCAGAAGGCCACATACAGCACAGAAAGCTGACTGTGCTGAGGGGGTATATCTTGCCTTTGTAGACAGTGGAAAAATACCTCGTTCATCTCTGTAGAAGGCAGCTTCTGTGTAGTACAATAGAGGCATGTTTTTGGCCTGTGCTGAGAAATATCTCTATATAGTAAGTAAAGAGATTGGTCAAGATGATTCCTGCACCTTGAAGGGTGCAAGGAAATCAGTAGTTGCAATAGGAAAATGTTAAACAAAGACACTGCTGGATACATAGGTTTTGTGGAATGATAGGTTTCAGCTCTCCTCACTGGTCTCTACACAGCCCTGCCTCTCAGTGCTGACATTTCTCCCCTCCTAGCAAAGAAACAGGCATGAGCACCAAAATGATGGAGAGAAGATAGAAGACAGTCATCAAAAGCTGGGTGGTGTCTGTGGGAGTTTCTGGCCCCTTGTTCCCAAGGCCACTCAGATGTTGCAGCCCACTGCACTAACAGTGGTGCTCTCTTGACTTCCAGACCTGGCTGGCAGTGTAACAACAAGCAGTGTAACCTCAGAAAGGCTGGACCCAAACAGAAGCTGGAGCTTTTATGCCAAAGACAATGACAACTTCTGAAAGCAGGTAAGCTAGCTAGAAACTTCTGAACGTTAAAATCCTCTTGTGAAAATAAAAGGCTTCAGAAAAGCCCAAGAGCATATTTCAGAGCACCTTGGATTTTAGCCAGCTATCCATCTGTCCTGCTAATGTACTTCATTATGAGCTAGGAAGTGAGCCTACAGCTTCTTTACTGATGGGACAGTAATTGTGAGGAGACAAGGAAACAAATTTGTCATGTGGAATTTGGAGGCAAGGGACCACAGCAGGGTTTTCTCATGTTTCATTCAAACATAGAGTATATATCATTCCAGTGAAGCTGGAATCAAGTGAAGGACCTGTTTTATTTTGACCAGTAATCCAAACATTTTCGTATCAGCTTTTGGCATTTTGAAATGCATAAAGGTCTGCCTTTGAACACTCCTGAGAAATGGCACTTCTGCTTTATGTCACCAAGGCATCACCTTCTATAGATCTCTAATATGGTTTGGATCTAGCCTAGTGTGAAATATGAATCTCAGAATACATTAAATGTTTTCAAGTAAGTTTCTCACATCCTTACCTTAGTTTAAAAATAATAGTTGATATCTTAGTAATTTTACATTTTTCTTTGATTACAGTTATGAAAGTCACCTGTAGTATAGTCAAGGGAGCTACCATAGCCAGAAATAAAAATAATTCATTCAAAAATTAAATATTACACACCTGTTATACTTCTGGAAGCAGTCAAGGATAATAGAATATGAAGGCTGTCAGCAGCTTTGACAACAGAAATCAGAGCCTTCAGAAGAGGAATGCAAATAGTGAGATTTCCAGAATGAGAGGTTACTCAGGAAACAGCTTGATCCTAGAGCAGTTGCAGACTGGCCCCGCAGGCAGCTCAGATCCTCTGACAGTCACCAGCACTCCAGTTTCAAGGTAAGTATCTCTTTCTCTAACACTATGGTGCTTCAAATGGAATTGAGTTTCCTTTAAACTTAATGCTTGATGGAGCAAAATAATGTTCTAACTATTGAAAATTGGCTATTGGCCACAGTAACTTAAAACAAACAAACAAAAGACTTCGAATTCTAAAATAAACAAAAAAAGCTTAGACTGGCTTTAACACCACCAAGCAGACTGTTAGCTGTGGCACTGCTTTTAAATATCAGCTTGTATCTAACACCATCAAAGAAATAATCCCCTCCCAAGAGCACATTTCTTCAGCAGGACCACAGTGCTGGAGAAAATGTTGAAGAACAATGCTGTTGCTTGAAAAACAGAAGCCCATACAGAAAGACCAAGGGTTGCCTTGTACTGCTTGGACAGCTGACACCATACTGATAGCAGGAGTTAAAACAAGGTGCAATTATGCCATCAGCTACCCAGTGTTACATTACTGAAGATTCATTTATGCTGTATTCTGTTTTTCTATCAGAATTAATACCTAATTTTGTTCATTTCTGAGAAAATATTGACAATTATTAATCAATTTAATAAAGAAGCATGGTATTCCATGTGTATGCATACTGAATATTTTTGTATCATGAACTCATCATTAGATCTTTGAACCTAATTATTCACACACACACACTTCCTCAATCCCTTCTTCTGCAACTCCTTTGCAAACTAATTCCCATCTCACTAGGGCTTTGAGGGTGTGTTAACAAATGTCTTATTGCTTTGGCAGTCTTTGCTCATGAAGAGACAGCTATACTCATCTGGAAGAACGAAGGCTGAGGCTCTAAGCTTTTGCATTTTCTTTTACACTTTCATGTTCATTTTTTCATGGAAAGAGAGAATGACTCTCACACTCATTTTCCCCTCATCTTTCCCTGGGCTCAGGTTGTCCTTTGTCCTGTCTAAGCTAGAAACAAAGTCATCAGACATGACAGAGCAAGTTCCACCACTGTTTCCTTAATCCAAACAAGCAAAGTTTAGCCCTATTGTGTATTACTCCAGACAAACTGCTTTGCACATGTGCTGAAGACACCAAACTCTCTCAAACAAAGCAGGGAGCTTCTCATTGCCAGCACTTCTGAAGTCCAATCTGTCATAGATTTGCATCCTCTATCATTTAGCCTTCCCCTCAATTTCGTCAGTGTTCCATCCCTGTCCTTCACTGGATTTTTTTTCACACCCTCTTCTTCATACCTTAGATGGCAAATCCCAGTAAGGGCAGGCTGAAGAGGACAGCAGTGCAGGTGGGCTGGTGGGGAATGGCCTTTGGTATGCACCAGGACTGAGATTTTGCTGCCTACCTGCCAGCAGCAGGTTTGCATCCCTGTATCTCACATGTACGTCAAAGTCACAGCTCTGGGACCTCTTCTCCCTCTCAAATTTGTTTAGAATTAGCTTGTGGATGTAAAAGCTGTGAGTGCTTGCATGTAAGGGGCAGGGAGGGTAAAGGCTGCAGAGATGTAGTTGTGTAAGCATAATTTGCTTAGGAAAATAATCTAAAAATAATAAAGCTTCATCATCACATTCTTTCACAATATTTCAGAAGAACTGGAATGGTGCTTACACCTGCAATAAATCCCTGCTAAAACCAAAAGGAAGTAGGTAGGGATGGAAAAACATTCCCTGTGCCCTACTTCCTCTGCCAGACAACACCAGACCAAGTTGCTGAAGTCTTACTCCACCCTGCTCCACACTCCTCTGCTACAGCACAGACTGAGTAAAGATCTCACTGTACTGCTTCACTCCAGGTTAGCACACTGTGACCTCTTTAAGAACCTCCTCTGGGCTGAAGGGCTCCCCTGCCTCCTCAACAGGTTTTTGAAATCAGTATTTCAGTAGGGGTGAAGGCAGGTGCTAATCTGCGTTCCCCCCAGGCTCACCATTTAATTAAGTTCACAGGCCGATTCTTTGGGAGCTCTGCTTGCATCTGTATGAAGGAGGCATATAAAAGCTCAGAAAGGAAAGACTGTGGAAATAGTAGGACTGTTCAAATCAAAGTTTAGGGTAGCTAAGCACAAGATAACATGCACATTCACCTCTCTGGCTTCTTTTTAAACATTGTTGCCCTATTGTGAATATTTCCATTATCGTTAACTTTTAGTATTTTGTGGTTTCTGAGCCTTTGCTGGTGGAGGTGGTTAGCACACACATGGAAGGCTCCTGCTGCAAATGGCTGGCACAGTGAGCATAAGATAGAAAGAAAAGAACGCTACAGATAAGAGAGAGACCACAATAAACTGGGACTGCACCTACCAGCACAGCAGGCAGTGGTCTCAGCACACTGGGTGCTGAATCACTGCAAAATGCTGTGCAGTGGGGTGTAGATAGTGCTTAAGCAGTGTCCTCTTCAGAATACCCTGCAGAAAGAGGAGAGGGATGCTATGGCCATAGGGACCTCGTATAGCACTCTAGGAAAAAGCATTTGGCTGAAAATAAGCTTACAGGGCAATGGCACTGTAGGCAGTTCAGAGGTGGAAGACAAGCTCTCGATGAGTGACAAGAAAGAAATGCCACTTGTTTTTCTGCTCCCATTTTCTTCCCCCTCCTCGCACGTAGAAACTCTCTGGCGGTGGCAAAGCGGACAGGAGCTGGGCCACATCTGTTCTACTCCAGTATCAGCCACAGCACTCATACTTTACGACTTTGTTTTTCCCCTTAAAAATTTGCTACACTTAAGATGGGTAGACAATTTTAGCACAAGCTAATTCCTTTTTAGATGCTATATTTTACTGTAGAAACAGCTGGTCCCATCCCCTAAGCAGTAAGAGATGCTGCTATAGAGAGAGTACTTAGGTCCTACATTTGATTCCATCTCCCAGGAGTGTCTTTAAGGAAGGTTGGTTGGTGCAAAGGAATTGGACACCATGCTGGGTGTCTGTGCTACCCAGGAAATTAAAGAAAACAGGACAGATGCTTTCTGGCAAAGGGAGGAAGAAAAGGCTGACAGTTCATATCATATGATACTGTCAGGGCTGCAATAAAACAAGAAAGAGTCGACATTTCTCTTTGATGGAGCTATGTTCCAGTGACTTAACAGGCTTTATAGTTGAGTTAAAGCCACATAGAAAATAACGGTGGAAAATAACAAATTCACACTTCTATTATCTCATTAGCATGCTCTCCCCAACTCCCTGGGATCATTTGGCTCCAAGTCTGGTAGCAGGGTGCAATAATGTTCCTAGCAGAAACAGCTGGTACAGAGACAGAAAATGTTTGAAATGGCTTGGAGATGTCCTCACCAGGTGGCATTTATCAGCTGTATGCAAACGTCATGCTTGAGTAAGGCTGTCTAGAAAAGGATATATATCCCAAAAAATAAAAGATAAGTAGAACTTAGCAAAGAGAGGATTTGTAGCTGAAAACTCCTTTTTGGCATAGATGGAATGGGGG